>OMMV01003276.1:2159-14682 GCA_900302635.1 Chatrabus melanurus
CTGTTTTGTCCCCCCCCCCCCCCCCCACTTCGCTGAAGGTAGGCATCTCGGAACTCTGATTCTGTGTGTAAGTGTGGTTACACGATATATTGGTCAGCCTGCTAAGATCTCAGCCACGTTTGAAGTTGGGTGCTTTTCAGTTCTAATGGTGGCCACAGGGGAGCAAGAAATATTTATATGCCATATCTCGACAAAGACTCTATATATCAAGGTGAAACTTAGTACACACGGTCATCTATTAAGACCTCTGACGAGGTTTGATTTGGCTGTGTTCTGATTCTAATTGTGGCCACTAGGGGGCCGAGTCTCTGAAACATGTGCATGTGATATAGTGACAAAGAGAGTGTATCAAGATGAAACTTGGTACACAAGGCTACCTCACAAAGACCTTAGAAAGTTCAAAGTTGGGTGCATTTCAATTCCAATTGTGGCCACCAGGGGGCCAAGTCTCTGAAACATATATATATATATATATATGCAATATCTTTATATATGCAATATCTTGACCATGACTTCATATATCGGGGTGAAACTTGGTCACCTTATGAAGACTTCAGACAAGATCAGTGTTGGCTGTGGTCTGATTCTAAATGTGGCCACCAGAGGGCTGAGTCTCTGAAATATTTGTGCAAAATATCTTGACAGAGACTTCATGGATCAAGGTGAAACTTGGTACAAAAGGTCATTTCACTCAGTCCTTGGGCACGATGGTGGTGGATGCATTTTCATTCCAATTGTGACCACCAGGGGGCCAAGTCTGTGGAACCTAGCGTATACAATAATGCAACAACGACGACATGGATTGTGATGAATTTTGCTACTGTAGATTATACCTTGTTAAGACTTTGCACAAGTTCAAGCTAGGCTTGGCGATGCCAGTTAAAGTAAATATTGCTCGTTTTGAAAATAATTTTTGTGTAAGTAAAATATTTCTTTGCAATGACCAGCAGTGTTGCCAGGTCTGCTTAGTATAAGTATAAGGCTTCTTTTTTTTTTTATATGTTTTTTACGCATGTTTCCAAAATATTCCCTCCTATTTTAGGCTTGTTTTATCCATTCATAAAATAATGAACCAACTCCAAGCTTTCAGATATCTCCTCCCACTGTTCACCGTAGTCCAAAACAGCCTACTCCTTTTTGTACAAAGATCTTACCGTTTAATGATATCAGGATCAAAAGCAGCGATTTGTATAATTTAAAGTGGCAGAAATCATTTACCAATTGATCCACTCTCAAGTGGCGGATAAATAAAAAGCCGCAGGTTCAGTAAACGGGAAACACGTGCGCACCGGAGACAAATGTTCTCTGCAAACGCTAGGTTCACAGTCTCGACGGAAAATCACACAATACAACTTGGAAAAGAACAAACCAGCCTGCTGCACTGATTCTGTTGACAGTTTCTGTGAATGATTTACATCAAATTTTAACGCTCTTAAGTGCACCAAATCGTTAATCAAGTATTGTTGCGTGCATGTTTAAAGCGTTTCAAATGAGAATCTAAAGAGGTTTGGCAATTATTGCTGAATGTGACACAATTTGCACATTTAAAAAAAAAATCAATGAACAAATAAATATCATATAAATAAAAATCTCATGTTTACGTGAAAGTTTTTTTAATACTGAGCTTGTTTGTTGTTATTACGATCTGTATTTGTAAAACTAATACGTAAACAAAAAAGAAATTATGGTGATTTTGAAACTAATTGCTGCATTACAAAGTAATAGTTGCTTGAGTTTCATTAATTGCTGGAGTCATAAGATGCTGAATTGCTGGAGGGACTGTATTTAATAATAATAATAATAAATCTATTATTCCACATAGCCCGTGCTCCGTACGTTTGAAGCTTACTGACTATAGGAAGTGAGGTCATACTGCCCCCATATGGTCAAGATGTGAAGAGCACAAACATAAAGATGATTAAATATTATTATCATCGGCAGCCCAGCATCAGCGGGAGGATACATTTATGTGTAATTAAATATGCGTCCTGTGCGTGCCAAAATCTCTAGAAAATGAGTGGATGCAATGATAACGGTAAATATCACTACTTAAAGGTTCAATTCAACTTTATTTGTATAGTGCCAAATCACGACACCAGTCGCCCCCAAGGCGCTTCGCAAGAGCAGGGTCCAATAATAGCGGACCCAGCTCAGTTGGGTGGCCACCCACTCTGGCCACCATAATAACAATAAAATTACAAGAAGTCAAACAATACAACTAGCAATCAATAAACAAGCGAAATTGATGTAAAAACAGTCAAATTAAAATGCAATTAAAAAATAAAATACTATATATATATATATATATATATATATATATACACAATTTTATTTTTCACCTATTCAAACAATGGACTAATAACTTTACATCGCCAAAATGTTAAAAAATTCGCTTTTTATGGAGACAAGCCGCCTGTTACGAAAACGACCGCCCAGTCTGCAAGAATATACGTTAATCAAACACCTGAACCAGAGTTAGCCTGTTAGCCTTAGCTTGCTTGCAAGTCTCAAGAGTAAATCGCGTTCAATAATCGTGATTCGGGATTTTGCCATAATCGAGCAGCCCTAGTTTCCGTACTGTTTTCGTTATGACAATTTGCTAGCGCGAGTGAAATATACTCGTATATTATTGTTTAAACGCAAACTTTTTTCAGTCATTTCAGATGATTATCAAGTTGAAACTTTTTTATTTTATGTGAAATAACAGATCGAAGGCGTTATGTTAATACCTCACGTCTCCGATTATCTCATTGTCACATTTGGCCTGTAGGTTCAAGGGATACGATGAACCTTGCATAATATTAAAAAAAAGTCGTCCTTCATTGAAGCATTAAATTGCCTTTTAAAAATATCCCAATCCAAAGCATTTTAACAACTACTTATATGTTTTATAAATTCTAACTTCAACGCTTGCTCAAACTTTACTAACTGCAGGGTGTTGTGGCTACTGAAGCCGATTTTGAGGTTCTTCCGCCTATCCATTTAGCTGAGGCAGGGCATGATGGCTCAAGGTTTACGCCGGTGATTGGAATCTTATGCATATGCCGTCGTGATTCACAAAGACAGTAAGGCATAAGCACGCCAAATGTCTGGAGATAATTTATGCTACGCAACCTCAGACGGAAAATTGGGGCAGCTTGATAACTTGCCGCATGCACGTGACCTGTGCGGAAACGGTAAAGACGAACGAGGGTGTGTTTACGTGGACCAATCTCAGTTGCATTCATTTCTCCACCCACGGAATGTGTGAAGTGATGCATCCATCTGTGAATGCATATTTGTGCATCTGTGCGTGTGAGCGTGTACGCCCAATAGCTTGTGAGCAAATTGCCTGATCCCGCTGGGCAATTAGTCATCATTGTGCTACCTCTGTAGGTCTGCAGTAGTGTTTAAAGAGCTATAATGTATGTTTAAAGCTACTGTATGTAGGATTTAGGGATGTTTATTAGCAGAAATGGAATATAGCATTCATACCCATCTGTTCATTAGACAAATTAGGCAACAGCAAACTGATGTTTTCCTGAGCTTAGAATGAGACCGTCATATCTCCATGGCAACAGGCCCCCTCACGGAGGCCGCTATGTTTCAATGCCATGTTGATATAGCCCAAAAGCAATGTTTGGCTCATTTCTGCTATCCGCGTTAGCGTTAGCTTTTCATCTAACTTTGAAAGCCATTAGCAGACCAATTAGCTTTAAGTCCGCTAACATTTTTGTAAATAAAATTGAACAGTCATAAAGGTTTGCAAAACCAAAAATGACACATCTGTTCCTATTGGAGCATATAGATTGTTTGTGCTAACATTACTGGAGACATTTTATTGATAAATGTTCCAGTTTTCGGGAACAGTATTTATCACTGACGGTTATGTTTGTGCACCAGTTTTTTGTTTTTTTTTGTTTTTGTACGTATATAAAGTCATCCTCTGTTTTTTTGTTTTTTGTTAATTTTACCGGAGTCCTTTCCTGCCGCGTTCTGCGGTGCTAGCTTGTTAGCCACTCCCAGCATCGTCAGGTTGAGACACAATATTCTATCCAAATGAATCGTTGTTAATCACGAACTATTTAACTGGTGTTTAACGGTGAATGTTGGCTGGATGATATGCTAACAGACATACCCAAGCGGCCAGTGGCTCACATCGTCCGCATATCGCAATGTGTTTGATTACGGAACTACTCCACATAACTAAAATCACATAAATTAGCAGATTATTGGTTTAGCGTTATCATAACGAGCGTTTCGGCCAATGGATTACTGGTTATTGAAACTAACTTTTCAGTAGCTGCACCCACCACTGCCCAAAAGGGACATAATTACTCCGGCTTTTGCATTTTGCAGCGCAGCCAGAAGACTGAAGAAAAAAAGAAAAGGAATCAGCGTGCAGGCTAACAATTTTGAGAACCCTCGTTTTTGTGAAACGGAGGATCATACATATTGCTTATCACGAGAGAAGGCAAGGGAACTTGAATCCCCGTCACCAAAGAAACGAAAATGCTAAGGGAAACAAAATCATGACCGGCGAGAGCATAATGCAATCTGCAACCTCACCACTAGATGGCACTAAATCCTACACACTGTAGCTTTAAGTTCATTTAATTGGAAAATTCAAGAAGATGTTACTGCAGAAGTGCAGAGAGGTTTTTCATTCTAAGGGAAAACCAATTGGAATGGAACCAATTTGGAATGTTTCCAAATGTGGCTGAAACAATTAAAGTAATTTATTAAAATGATTAAAACCCCTAAAATGTTAATGGTCCAATAGTATTTAGAACCCATGGGACTTTATTTAAAGCCAATCAGTGCTGCTGCACTGCAATCAGAGGAACGTCTGGTGCTACAAGAAGTGCGCATATGGTCGATTATAAAGAAAGCGCTGGCAGTGAAATGGAATGGCAGTTGTGCCTTCAAAATTTAAAGCTGGAAGGTTTAGAATTTATGGAGACCAAATATTGGCATTTATTTTTGGTCAAACCAACAATGAATCCAATTCAACCTCATCCAAAATACTCATTTGGGATGTCGCCTGAAAATTACAGTCAAGTTGAAGTGTCTCAAAACAAAGCACAAAAATGTGTTCATTTGGCGCCAACTAAAGTTCTGTTTATTTATCTACAGTAATGCTTAAAAAAAAGGGACGTGTTAGCAAAGTGTTTCTCCAACCTTTCCCTTTCACGTGCTAACGTATCATCGCATTTATGTAGCAAATGAGACCGCGTTCGACTTCAGGCGTAATTTTGTGCGAGAACGCTGTCGGAGTGTAGCCTAGCGGTTAGCGTGACACTTATGCGTCTCTGTCCAGCAGTGGCGTGTGGTTCATGAATAAACCGCTCTTAAAATAAATCGGAGTACCAGAAGGTCTGAGTCGTTTGTGAATGGAGAAGCAACAGAAGGGGAACGCCGCAAATAGCTAGCTGTGAGCTAGCTGTCACCTAGCTGTGAGCTAGCTGTCACCTAGCTGTCACCTAGCTGTGAGCTAGCTGTCACCTAGCTGTGAGTTAGCTGTGAGCTAGCGGCATCATGGAGTCACAGTGTGACCTGCACGTTTGCTCAGCTTTAATAACAGTTCACAAGTGAACAGAATCTTTTTTTTTCCTTAGTTTTAATTATGATAGCTATTGGCATCAAGAGACACGTTTCAATTCTCGTGTATGTGTGACACACATTCGCCAAAGGTCAATGACGGACCTTATCTCCTTTAACAGTGAGGAAATAGTGTGGTACAGTATGGTCAAGAAAACAGCTTCTGTAGGATTTTTGTACTAAAATTGTTTTGTTTTTTGGTGCTTTGGCTTCAACAGGGACCAGCCACTCCATTTCCATTTTGCAAAACTAACTATGCCCCTATTTCTGCCATTTATCAACCAAATTTCATAATGTTAATTGTTTTGGAGGTTTTTAAGGATACTGAGTTGATTAATTATACTTTCAGAGCAAATGTTCAAACTCAAAACCTACAAAACAACTCTAACATTATGAAAATTGGTTAACAAATGCCGAAAATAGGGGCATAGTTAGTTTTGAGGGGGCAAAATGTAAATGGCCCCCTCCCAGGGAGGGGGGTGAAAATTTGCTCCAAAAGTACAATCAATCAACTTAGTATGCCTATAATCCTACAAAATGATGCATAGTTAGATTTGAGGGGGCCAAAATGGAAACGCCCCTCCCACACACAGGAAGGGAGGGAAGGGTCTGAAAATTTGAACCCCATCGTTTTCTGACAGTCTGGCCCCTCATCAAGCCAAAACAGCAAAAAAAAAAAAAAGAACCTGACAGGAGTACGTACCATACCACACTAAAATGTGCTCCTCGTTCCTGAAACAGACGTCAACCTGAAGCAGTTTTCACACTTGACTGAGTTTGACAGCGATTCTTCCAGAGAAACGACTTTGCACAACTTGTATATAAATCAGTGGATACTCGGCATTATATTTGGCATAGCTCAGCGTAAGTCGGGAAAAGTCGATTAAATCCAGGCCAGGTTTGAATATGTTCACAATTCCAACTAATTCCAATCAACTCAGGATAGCTTGAGTTCAGCTCAATGCAACAGAAAGACTAACCCAGAGCTATCCTGACTTGAGTATGAGTTAATCCCAGCTAGTTAGGAATTTGACAGAGTTCTTGAAAAAAAATTTAAAAGGCTCCAAACTGGTATAAGTTTAACCCGTCTTTCTTGACTTTTGTGGGGCTATGCCAAGTAATATGCCGAGTTCCCCCGAGTTAAACGAGTTGTGCCAAGTAGCTACTCAGGAAAACTTGGAGCCAAACTCGGCCGGGTGTGAGAGCTGCTTAGGGATACTTGCCGAGGAGCGGCGAATTGTAACTCGGGCTGATACAGCCTGAATCACTGCCAAACTTGACCAGATGTTCGAGTTAACTCATGGACATAAAGTTGGCAGCCATATTGTGAGGGGCTCATCCTGTTGTAAGTCAAAGGTTTTCTTATTAAATATGTCATATATATTAGTGAGCGTCAGAGCCACAATCCAGAATGAAACAAGGAGCATCCATGAATACATCAGGAAGATGCCCCCCCCCCAAAATGAGCTGCTACAAGAGTGCCTCAGGCAGCTGAGGACAGTGGGTGCCAAGGAACAGGAGGAGGAAGTATCATGGAAGCCCAAGCCCCTCCATGGGATTTACCATCGACAGATAGAGGAAGTGGCTGACATCAAGAAATCCTACCATTGGCTAGAAAAATTGACGTTTATTCAGTTTTAGCTTGATTGGTACTTTTGGGAGACAACTTGGTGAAATATGCTTGCAAGTTCACTCAAATAAAACATTGACTTAATGTTTTATTGACCCTAAAGACTTGGACCTTCATTCTCTTGAAAAGGCGTCGGCATCACCAAACACCTCTGTCTGATGATCTCATGACTCCATCAGCTCTTCCAAGGCATCTCTGGATCTCATAAGGCCGAGGACTCGGAGACACGAACGTCACTGCTGAGACTAGCCCCGTACCTTGCGTGTTAATTATTCAGCGATTCAGTCTGTAGACAGTCGGGCAACCGACTGCTTATAGTTAGCATGCTTACTGCGTGTAATTGTAGACTTATTGGGTAGACGCATATCTCAGGGAACAGAAGTTCATATGTATCAAATAATTTGTTTCTCTCGGAAATATTATCCTTCTCCGATATTGCATTCAGAAAATTGTTCCAATATTAAATCTTCTGCAAAACTCAACAATTTCTAGTTGACACATTGTTGAAAATTAATGTTGATACTGTTAGCACTTTAATAATATGAGTGATAGAGACTGAGAGAGAACCATGTGGCATTATTTTTTTATCAAACTCGATTATATCTCCCGTCATTCTTGTCAGTTCATATTATTGTGACTTCAGCTCTTTTGCGGCACATTTTGAAGGAACAGACTAAAACGTCCGTATATATATATTTGTATGTAATAGTGTGAGCCTGGTTGACTTCTGACTTTGCAAAATGAACCTTTTCTAAGAGCTTGTCACTAAGTAGGTTCACAAAGGAGGAAAGCAATCAAATAATTTCAGGTAGCGACTACATACAGTTAACGCACATGTAACATTTAAACCTAATATCAAATTTACAAGCTTTATGTACTGCAAAACAATACCTACTCCTAGGTAGTCCCAACTTTGGTACCTATTTTTATCCTATTTTATTAAATCTTTTAATCAATGCAATTTATGTGGTTGATACTTGATTGTCCATTTTATTGTATTTTACTTTATGCAGAACTTTGGATATTGTTTTTTTTACATTGTTTTAGGGTCCGAACCATCTGATGGCTTTTTAACAGTTTATTGACATAATTTACGTGGGTTTGCATAACCACTGCCACATAATGTAAGGACTTCCAAATGGTGAAGAGCAGAGTGTCAGAGAATGGAATACAATTGGCGAGTCGGTGATCAAACCCATAGTGTTGCAGTGGGAACACTCTACAGAATTCATCCATTAGATGCTCCCCGAAGTCCTTTGCACAATCCAGATTTCCACACTTTCCCGTAGCTCTCACATGCCCCAGTCCTGGAAGGATGTCGGATGATCAGATGGATGAACAGAAAGATCTATGAAGCTCCTATCTGCGTTGGCGGTAGTCTGCCTCTTCATCAGCAACTTGACCTCGGACAGGGAACTAAGCCGAAATCAATCAGCCAGAATGAACAGTTCACAGTAATACCATCTTACAACAGCAAACTAACAAAGTGCTAACATTCCCCAGAATTTGAATGTAATGAGACTGCGTCTTTCCCCACCAATAATGGCAATAATTGACATTGGCGGGAAAGAATGATTCAGTACAACTAAGTCTATATCAAATAAAATGGAGAGAACAGATGAGTCTTTAATCTGGATTTAAATAACTCCACAGAATCAGACTGTTTCATCTCAGTGGGCAGACTATTCCACAGGAAAAGTGCCTGATAAGAAAAAAGCTCTGTGAGCTGCTGACTTTGTCTTTACCTTTGGAACATGCAATAATCCTGCTTCCTGAGAATGCAGAGCACAGGCCGGTACATAAGGTTTAATTAGATCTTCCAGATAGGGAGGTGCAAGTCCATGTAGGATTTTTGTATGGCAATACCAAAACCTTAAAATCTGACCTCACATGAACAGGAAGCCAATTTTGCTTTATTACTATGATGAATGACACATGCAGCCAGTGTTCACATTAGCTGATCAAACTGGTGTCTGTGTCTCGCAGGACCAATGACCATCATCTCAGTGTTGGCAGAATTTAAAAGTAAGAAATTACAGGGCATCCAGTTTTTCACTCATGCCAGACAATCCTCTAAAATCCTAATGTGAGAGACATTATTTGCATTAATTGGCATGTAAAGCTTAATGTCATCAGAAAGCAATTCCATAGCGTCGCAGTATCTGTCTAAGAGGGTGCTATGTAAAGAGAGAACAGCAGAGGGCCTAATACAGAACCCTGTGGTACACCATATTTTACCAGAGTGAGTTTTGAAGTAATGCTGTTTTCAAGACAGACTGAAATCGGTTAGATAAATACGATGTCTACCATGAAATAACCCGGCCAATAATACTAAAATAATTTCTTAAATAACAAGCTGCTGTGAAACTACTTTTTCAAGACTTTTTGAGCAGGACGGTAGATTCAATACTGGTTTATAATTTGCCAGCAAACCCAGTTCTAGGTTGTGTTACTTAAGAATAGGTTTAATCACTGCAGATTTAAAACATGCATGAACAGAATCAGCTGTAGCTTGTGCAATTCGACCACGTATGTTCCTGTCCAAAGTGTTAACAGGCACTAAGTTTTTATAATGTGAACCTCAAAACGCCACAGTCTCAATATGAAAAATTTCCCTCTGGGTGTCCTGTCGTAATTTCCCCACTAAAATTTTTCGCATATGTCTCAGTTGTTTGCCAATGATGTTTAAAATCGTCTGGGGTCGCCAATACATTTGAAGCAGTTTTTATGAATATTTCAGCAATAGAACGTCTCAGAATCGGCATTCAAAGGGTTCCTGAATCTACAAATTCACACTCAAACTACACTCAGAATTCAGACGGACACAGTTAGGCTCAGAGACACAATGACGACGTGGACCCGTGTGGTCTTCTCAGGCTTGCTGAATTGGCTGTGAATGACCTATCATCTCGTGATGAGATGGAAACCAGAGCTGAGAATTTGTAGTTTCAGGAACCGTTTGAATGACGATTCTGCGACGTTCTAATGCTGATATATTCATAAAAACAGCTTCAAAATCACCGGCGAGTTGATGGACCCCAGAGGGTGATTGTAAAAAAAAAAAAGAACATGTTCTTAAAGGTGTACTCCCCTTTGATTTTCCACAAAAAAAATAATTCCTGTTGAAATGTAGTTATAATAAAGTATTAATTTTCTGTTGTATATTGCAAAATTACAGTTAATTTTATTGCTAATAAAATATTTATTTCGGGGGATTTCATGCAAATATTGAGTTCATGTGAGCAAGCGCAAGTTGTCACGTTCATGCTGCATTCATTGGAAACCTGGAACTTGAAATTTGCGACTTCCGAGTAGTAATAAATTAAGTTTCCCCATTGACTCATTTGGGCAAACCAAGTAAAAACATAACCATGACAAGTGATATCGTGGACTCATATGAGTGTGGTCTTACCCGTCTAGCAGATATCCAGCAAAACCTTTGCGTTAAATATGTCCAGTATGTCCAGTAAATATGTCCTGAACTCTTTCCAACAGGATATCTGGTGAGCTGTTATTAGCTGTCTTGGTCCCTTTCTTTCTCCTTCAGTTTTGTTTTTTTTGTCACTTTCATTCACAACTGAAGGTCTACTGCATATCTTCAGCTCTGTGATGCTGACATTGACCGAGTTTGCCATCGGAGGGTTGGAAAAGCCCCCCCCCCCCCATGGCATCTACTCTATGATGCCATGGGGGGGCATCTTGCCTCTTACCCAGGTCGCCATTGTAAATGAGAATTTGTTCTCAATGGTTAAATAAAGGTTTAATAATGTCACCACAGAAAGTATCATAGTGTCTTGTTGCTGTATTTTAACACACATGGGTCAAAATCCTGAACCATTTCCAGACGAGGCAAATTTAGATCATATTTGTAATATAAGATTGCGAATCCTTTATTTGAAAACCAAGGAACAAAATTAACAGTGGTGCTGATAAAAATTGTTTTTCTGATTTAAATGGCAAAAAAGTCAAAAGGGACGACATCTTTAAATTCACACAGTGTATTATGACACACGGATGGTGCAGTTTATCCTGCTCAGGTCTTGCTCTGTGACTTTGTGTGTCTAAAGCTGAAATATACTTGAGCAAGCCAAGCTATGGGCGTGAATCACTCTACAGAGAATTTGGTAGCCTGATTTTAGTTCTCCAAAGGACGGGGGGGATCGACTAGGAGGTTAGGCATTGAATAAATTGTGGCAAGCAGCTCTATCTTGGATTTCTCTCACACTGGTTTGTCTCCTG
The DNA here is from genome assembly GCA_900302635.1 of Chatrabus melanurus. Lineage (NCBI taxonomy): Eukaryota > Metazoa > Chordata > Actinopteri > Batrachoidiformes > Batrachoididae > Chatrabus > Chatrabus melanurus. The sequence goes on from OMMV01003276.1 coordinate 13,609, forward strand.
CAGCATTTATACCATTCTGAAACCCAATCTTTCTGGACTATGACGCCTATCTAGTAATACCAGTCACACAAATGTGACACTTAAGACTTTACCTAACTGTACAGTTGTTAGATCAAAATATCCCAACCCCTACACACACGTCTGTCATGATCAAACCACATGCATGACTATGCCCTATAAAATCTAACAACGGGTATTTCTGCCCAGCCTTCTGGCGAAAGGGTTTATTGCCATCTGGTGGAGAAATTGAAGTCCAACTCCACCTCTTCCCCACTGCAGAGAGATCACCCATCTTTCCCTGTGCTTGTAGGACATCTGGTGTCCACACAGGGCTATGACCATTTGCTGACAGTCATTTGAATGTGCGTCACACCGGTGGTGCCACACTTAGAAAGCAGTAAAATGCGTCACTGGAGTACTTTTTTTTTTTTTTTCCAGTTGCTTTTTGAGGTTTTTGCGCTGACCTTCATAAAGTCAGATCCAATCAGTCCAATGCCTTCCAGTTGTAAAGACATGGCGCATACAGTGCAAGCACGTAGATGTGAAACAAATGTATGCATTACTGCAGAGAAGCGGTTTCAGTGAAGGGCATTGATTCCTTTAAGAGTTCACCCCAATATAATTACCCCTCAACAAAACATCCAACACAACTGTCTGAAGTGATCTTTATGGACATCATATTCTGCATATTTTGGTTGGCGACTCCGCTCAACACAAGGTGACCCCTCTAGAAACAAGTTTCAACAAAGAGGGTTATGACTCCACTCAACACCAGTTGAACCCCCCCGCCTCTAGAAACACGTTTCAACAAAGAGGGTTATGACTCCGCTCAACACTGGTTGACCCCCTCTTGAAGCAAGTTTCAACAAAGAGGGTAATGACTCCGCTCAATGCCAGTTGAACCCCTCTAGAAACAGGATACTCAGTGGTTTCTGACAGTTTTGTCTATTCCAAAGATGGGGAGTTGCATTGCTTCAACAAAGAGGGTGATAACTCTGCTCACCAGTTGACCCCCACTAGAAATGGGACACTTGGTGCTTTCTGAGAGTTTTTTCGATTCTAAAGATGAGAAAC
>OMMV01003307.1:3032-16827 GCA_900302635.1 Chatrabus melanurus
ACTTATAAACAGAGGTGGAAAACCCCGGCTTCAGAAGGTAAAAGTCCTACTATGTTTTGCTTCTATCTGTGCACCTAAAACAGGTGATTTCACTGATTAGCTCATCTACCTGCCTGAAGAGTTGAACTAATTAGAATCAACTGGTTTAGTGGGTGGATTGAACAAGTATGTAGTAGGACTTTTACTTTCTGAAGCTGGGGTTTTCCACCTCTGCTTATAAAAGATTAATACCTCAAACTCAGTCTGGATTAAAAAGTAAAATAAGAAGTGAGTTTTCAGTAAAGATTTAAACATTTAAAAAAAATGGAGAAGGAGGTCATAATGTGGAAAGCTAAATTATTCCATACTGTTAGGATGGCAATAACTGAGGATCAGTTGTCCCTGTTCTTAAACCTAGACATCAGAAGCATCTGGTTGGAGGACCTGACTGACCTCATCACAGTGTAGGGATGTAAACGTTCTTTTAGTTAGGGTGGGGCCATACCATTTACAGACTGATAATAAAATAAAATAACCCCCTTTTATTCATGTCTGAAGTGGACGGGAAGAGAGGATAATGTGGGAGAAATCGGGTCACATTTTCATGTACCTGTAGTAGCAGCATTAAAAGACTTCACTTTGGTTAAAAGGCTCAGCTCAACTCAAATGAATTGTTTATCAAAATTAAGAGACTGTCAAAGACGGCATCCCAGATTCTTTGCCAAATGTTGATTGTACATTGCTAAGAAAATCCAGAGACCCAAACTTCACAATCTCAGACAGAAAAGTGAGCACTTCCAGGTATGCCTATGTGTTGATTTTAGTGGGAAACAGGCCTGCCTGTCATTCACATAGCAATTAATGGAGATGTCATATTTCTTAAAAATATACCCTAATCAATGCAAAACAGAATGGGACCAAGAAACGTCCCTTGGGGAACCCCTCAGGTGAGGAAAGCTGAAGCAGATGAGAACTCACCACGGCTTACAAATTTCTTTTTTTTTTTTTGGGTCAAACCATTTATTATGTATGATGTCAGTAGGTAGAGGTATGCACTTTCTGAGTGCCCTAGTTTCTACTGAAGTCAAGGTATACAGTTAAAAAAACAAAACTGTTGAACAAGTGATCTTTTTGTGAACTGAACCCCATTTAAAAACTGTTGAAGATTCTCTATAATCCAGGTAAGATATATCTAAATGTTTATGCAACAGAAACCGACCTTCTTGTTGGTCTTCAAGATGTTTCACTACTCATCCAAATAGCTTCTTCAATTTAAAAAAAAAGAAAAAGGTATGACCTTGTTTGTTTTACAGTAGAGACTCTTCCCCCCTAAAGCCTCCTACAAACTGTGCGATTTTAGCAATCTTATAAGTTTAGTGCAAGCAACACTGTGCGACATGGATTTATTTAACTTAGGTAAGACACGTGTGCAGACTGCGCGATGTAACAGAGTCGTGGACACGCTCAGAATGAAACGTCATCACCTCATCCCGACAGTGGAATTAGAAGCTGTATTTGCCGACATGCCACACAAAATCTGTCACAATAGAAAGCTCATTTATGGATTGGACAGACAATATTTATCTGTGGTGGTGACTGTTTTTTATCAGCCGTTTAGAAATAAATTACGTGCGCGCTTTTATGAGAAGAGTGACAAACAAACAAAAAACACTTCACAACAGCACACATGCTGTTGCGTCATTTCATGCTGGATTTTGAGACGTGGGTCGTAGAATTTCAAACATTGTCTGATATTTTTCCCAGTCTGTCTTTGGTCGTAAGAGTGTGACAACGGCCGTCCTTTAAGTTGTCACACAGCGCGACGTGAGACCACCGTTTTCAGCGCCACGACCAAAGATAACGCCACGTTTCTGTCACGATGCTGATCTTTCGTCTGGGACAGCCGAAAATCGCACAGTGTATACCGGGCTTAAGACTAAATCTTGGGCATACCACACAATCGTACCTTTTTCAAAACTGGAGAACTTTCTTGGATGAATTGTGGAAAGTCTTGAAGACCAACAACAAGTCCAGTTAGTTGCTGAAGACTTTTAGATACCAAAGAAAAAGGATCAAGACATGGAAAAAATGGGGATAATTTAACAGGTTTTGTTTAGGGCCACCCTCCAAGAGTTTTGTCTTCTGGTGCTGTTTTCATTTTGTACATCTAAAAACCCTTTAAAGTGATAACGATGTTCAATGGTGCTATGTTAGTGGTTCACTAACTGTTCAGGATCCACATTCTGCAACGTTGGAACTTTTGCTGTCTAATGCGGGCAGATTGCTAATGCCAATGCTCAGAGAAAGTGTCATCTGTAGGGAAGCTGAGCACACACAGTCTATTTAGCTTTGTCCATTGTTGTCTCTTAGCCAATATGTGTATGTGGTAAAAAGGCAAAAAGTACTGAAGCTGCATTTCTAGTTTTCCTTTTCTCAGTCGCTGGGTAGATAAACCCATTGCAATTGTCTCTTTCAAATATTATGTTGTTGCTCGCATCTTGCTCACAAATGTCACTATTGTGAAATTGTCTCATACTCTTGGTCCTGATGTGCACAGGCCTGGCTTGCTAAACATCGGAGAGTCTGCCACTCAGCCCTGGCTGGCTGACACATGGCCCAACTCCTGCTCCAACCACAATGACTGCAGCATCAACTGCTGCACTGCAGGCAATGGAAACAGTGACAGCAACCTGGCAACATACAGCCGGCCAGGTAAGTCCTCTCAGTTTGGTCATAATAAGGCAACCCTCTACCAATGTAAGAATGCAGTCCTTGACAAAATACCCTACCTAACAGCAGAGACGAGCCACGTAAGAGCTCTGTGAAAGAAGTAAATCCGATATCTGGGTTAGCTCCCTGGAGAGTTGTTCAGTGGATCGCTCCTTTCTGTAGGCCTCCACATGAGAAACCTACAGAAATATCAGGATTAAGCATGCCGTGTGCTCGTATGTTTGATTTATCTGAGGTTAAAGTAGTTCTTTTAGGCAGGAAATAAAAGGAGCGCAGTGAGAGGGGCTTATGGCTCTACTCTGTTGCTAATCGAATTGCTCTGCTGATTTCCATACTGTTGTTATAGCCGGTAATGTAATTTCCTCTAAGTGCTCAGTTATTTAAGAAATGTGCAGTGGGTGTAGAGGTCAAGGCTGGACTGCAGACGGAGGCCAGAACCAGAGGAGGCAAGCGACAGAGAAAAAGAATGACAGCGGGAAAAAAGGTGCACCTGAAAGACTAGATGGATGAGCGGAGAAACAAGTAATGAAGAAGAAGTAGAAAGCCTGCACTGAATTGCAAAGCTACAGAAAAGAAGCAATGTAGTGTAGACTGCTTGGCCAAAAATTCACACACGACCACTCTATGGTGACCTGTCTTAGAGCAGAACAGAGTTAAACTGGCAGCAAAACACCTCATACAGTTTGGATGACACGGCCTTAATGTTATTAATTTTCAGCCAGTCTTAAAGAACCTTATTCTCGGAAACTTGGACTGCAGCATAGCACTTTATGTGCTAAATTATGCACATTGGGACTATGCCTTTAAGGGCAGCCCATAATTTCTATCCAGCCGTTCTGCCTAATAACCATCCAGCCATTCAATACTTTCTCACTTCAAACCATTCCCAATGAGGATTAATAATTCATTCTGTGGACTTTAGCCATCAGGTTATGTTTTTTCACTGTGCTAAAGACTCTAAGGTTTAAGTATAGCCTAACATGGTGTGAGATTTCTAACAGGCGAAAGGCAGCCCTCACTCTGAGCATGACACCCCACTGTATGACACTAAGGAGCTTGCCAGATGCATGCTTTGTGTGTGTGCCAAACCTAAACTCAGAACATTAAGAGGATCACTGACTAGGTGACAGAGCAAAGAAATCGGAGTTAATGTCCCTTTATCTCAGCCATAGGGGAGCTTTCACACATCAACCTTTGAAGTGTCGAGCTGTTCCATGCCTCTGAAATGTGATGCACATGGCACGTGCGGCATGCACCTATGGCCGCCTTTGGTATTTACTGCAAGGCTGGCTCTCAGATCTGCTGGAGGATTTGAATATTTTATGAGCCAGGGAAAATTGGATCTGTCAGTGGAGCTGTGCTTTTACTGCACGCCTCATTCTAGGTCTTTGATACAGACATGCCTCTCTGTCCCACTCGATGAGTTGAGCTGCTTCCACCATCAGATGTAAAAGAACAAAGATGACACCCACACCGAGTCATGGGCGAGACCAAGAAGAGGCAAAAAGGGAAAACATGAGCAGAAAGGTTTAACAACACCTTAGTCATTCGCCACAATTTTATCATAATTTAGTAAACTAAACAATGTTTAGTTTAGCAAATGTTTAGCAAAGCTTCCAATTACTGTATTGGTCCAAATGTAAGACAGCGTTTTTTTTCTTCAAACTACATCTGGAAAATAAAAGGTTGTCTTATATTCAGGATCTAGAAACAGTAGGTAGTGCTAAATACCCATGAAATGAGTGTGCACTCCAGGACTGAAGCAACCTACCCCTCGAACTTTCTATGGAAGCAGTTGGACAGTGTCTAAATGTTGCTGCATAGTGTTGTGTTGTTTTTCACCATACACATTGAACGCTTGTTGTTAGCTGTTTATTGTTATCACAGATGATAACAATAAACACTTTGAAACACAATAAACACTTTGAAGAAAATACTTTGATGAAGTGATCCGCAGCACCATGCCATGGCTTTTCTGCCAGAAAAAACTGAGAAGTTATAATGCAAACTATAAGCTCATGGTGATAAATGCAGAAGTCATGAAACAACTCTCAAGCAGCCAAGAAATACAGTGTGAGAGAGTAATGTTAGAAGATGATGAGCTCGTAAAGAGTTTCTTAAAAATGGCACTTCCAAGCAAGATTGACAGGCAAGTGTGTCAGTATGTGGATGAAAAAAAGAAATGAGGGCCTATGCATAAAATGTGTTTTTAGTCGCATTATTTTTAATAAAAAGCATATTCTTTATGAAAGAAAATAAGATATGGTCTTCAGAAAGTGTTTATCCAAAAATATATCTTCATAAAGGGGTGGGGCGTTTTACAATCAGGGTTGTGTTACATTCAGAAAATATGGTAATACATACCTGTGCATAATATTTCCGGAAGTAAATTCTTTCAGTTAAACAGTTGGTATGATGGTGCCTGATTGTCTCAAAGCGTTCACCATCCTGGCACATTGCTGCTCAACCAGTCAGTAGTAGGCGCCACATGAAACTAAATACCCTCCTCGTGTCCTTCAGCTGACTGCATCGCCAATTATAACAACCAGATGGAAAACAAGCAGACCAACCTCATGGTGCCAGAGTCTGGAGTCTATGGAGATGTAGATTTGTCCAACAAGATCAATGAGATGAAGACCTTCAACAGCCCCAACCTGAAAGATGGACGATTTGTGGGCCCTGGGGGCCAGCCGACACCTTACGCCACCACTCAGCTCATCCAGTCGTCCATCGTGGGCAACAACATGAACACAGACAGAGGAACTGGAGGGAGTGGAGTTGGTCTTGGGGGTGGCGGGGATATGAATGAGAAACACTGTTGGAAGCCCACCACCGCCCAGCAGCAGAAACAGGAAATAGGCTCTCAGCTACAGTATAACATCATGGAGCAAAACAAGCTCAACAAGGGTGAGTGTGTGGAATACCCAGCAGCCATGGTTTAAGCACTCCACTCTGAGCCATGAGCTTCATCCACATGATTTTTCCTTCTGTCCTCTCCCCTCCCAGCACTTTCATCTGCACTGTGGACGTCTGTAGAAGAGTGTCATGCTCATATTTTTCTTGGTTCTGCCTTTACGCCTTCCAACAAAAGCACCATCGCTCTTTCTTTCTTACCTCTGTCTGCATCGCTTTCATGTAACCCCTCATCAGCCTCCATGCAATCACGCATAATCTTTTCTGCTGAATGTGGGCCACACTTGACTTTCTATGGTTGTACGGTGTTGGGATTGTCTTTCTGCGATGAAGGCAGGTGTGGGGGTTTATCTTTGGTGTCAGATTTCTAAAGGAAAAGACAAAGATAACTCTTGGGTCTGTAGACGCTTTGAATGAAGCTATCATCACCTTGTACGCACAGAAAGGAACGATGTGGTGTGAAGGTTTAGAGATGTGTGTGCATGATGCATGTGTTAAAATGCTCATTTAAAAACTATCAAGCATGAAGTGCATGCCTCTGTCACCAGTGACACTGGGCACAGTGGTCAGTGTAATGCCAATTTGACACTGTCGTGGTGAAAGTAAATTCATTTCACAAGCATAATGTGAAGCAGTTTGTACTTTAATTTTCCTTGGATATTACAAGGCAGATGCATTGTATGAAAGGGTATGAGTTGACCAGTGGTGGGCACAGTTCAGCTAATTAGGGAAGCTAACATTTTTGTTAGCGGATTAGCTTTTCAGCTACCTTTGAAAACCATTAGCAGACCAATTAGCTTCCACTAAATTTAGTTCCACTAACTTTAGGTCAGCTCACTTTTTAAAAAAAATAAAATTTAACAGTCAGAAATGTTTATAACCCTAACATCACACATGTTTGTTCCTGTTGGAGCTAATACACTAATCCAGTTAGCGAAATTGACACATGTTGTGAAGGCAACAAGCATGGGGATGGGTCATTATTCCAAAGGTCCATTGATCCGAAGGTTAGGGTTAGTGAGTTCGTTAGGTACCTTTAAGGGACCCACCCTAATAGGCAAGAAATACCCCTAATTTGACCCAAATTGTTACTCAATTCAATAGATTTTCGGACCAATGGATCTTCGGACCAATGAGCCTTCAGAATATTGACTAGTCACCAACAACCATCACCTCGAGGAGATGGAGGAGCAGGAGGTCAAGCCAGAGTAAATGCATTAATTAGATTATTAAAAGTATTTTCCATGTGTATTTTTATTTCTTAATATTTCTTATTCATTTAATAATTTCTGTTCTGTTAATAAACTGTACATTGAATGGAAACTACTGTTTTTATTTTCATTTGGTCATTTAATTATTTATGTACATCTTGATCATCATCTATTCGTGGCATGCTAAAGCTTTTTGGTATCCTCCATGCTTATGCTACAACATATTAAAATTTCAGTTCTTTAGGTCTGTTTTTCAAGGATTTAGAGCAACAACAAAAAAAAAAAATCAAAAACAAAAACAGCCAAAGCTAAATTCATATAATAAAAGTTAGCGGTTATCAGTAGCTTCAGCTAAATGTTTTAGTGGTTTATTGGTTTAGTGTTATCACACTTAACTTTTCAGTTAGTGGATTCGTGGTTATTGACACTAACTTTTAGGTTACCTGTGCCCAACACTGGGCGCTGACTCTGCACAGGCTTGTACTCGTCATAAACAGCATTGTCTCTACCTTCAGACCGCTACAGAGGAGGTGACAACCCAATGCCAGCCACCATCCCCTACAACCAGACCCACGACAGCCACACCGGGGGCTGCTACAACAGCTCTGACCGAGGCAGCAGCAGCACCTCCGGTAAGAAGCACACGCAACAACACGGTCAGTAAAGGGACAACAGGAGGAAGTTCAGTCAGAGTACCGAATCAACATTCTATTTCTCTCAAAGTTGTTTGGACTTTGATTCTTGAACGTGTTTCTCCTTTAAATGCTCGAATGTTTTCCCAGCTTATTATGGCTGTGAACTATTGTACACAATCACATTACACCCCCAAGCTCAATTTAAAAGCCCACTTTTCCTCCAAAGCAATAAATCACATTGAGATGCTAATAATGCCTGCTTTAAAATGGTAATTTGATTAATTTCCATGTCAGCCTTTCTTGAGGAGGAATTGAAAAGGAGATGCCTGCAGAAAGTGGAAAATTGCTGAATAAAAAAGAAGAGGAGACTCACAACAATGCCTCCAAACAAAGGCATGAACAGTATGCCAGGAATTTTCTGGTCCCTTTTGTTTTGAGGGCTCAGTGTCATCCAAGACGTGTTTAAAGTAAATTTGATGAAAGTGTCATTTTCCAGTGACTCTCCTATTTGTTTTCTATTCTATATACCCACATGCAACGGTAGTGCATGGGAGGGATTGTTTTTGGTCCTGTGCGTCTTACCTACCCATGTGTTAGCAAAATAAGTTGGAAGAGTTTGAGAATTGAGTTGGAATTATTGAGAGACAGCCAACGACAAAGTGATTTGATTTTGAGAAAAACAGGTTAAAAGTCAAGGTCACAGGCCAAGGTCAAAATTTTGGCCCATTGCTTATATAGGGAATGTATAAAATGGCTATTGTGATGAATTGCAAATACATCTATGGTTACTATTTAACACTAATATGAAGTCCTGTACCGCCTTTCTGTTGGTCACTTGACTTTTGATCTTGGATGACCTTGAAAGGTCAGACTTTTAAAATGGCTATTTTGAGGAATAGGTTACAGTTACACTTATAGGTAGCACTGTGGCACAAGCAGTTCATATGCTTGCTTCCCAATGAGAAGGCCCCCGGTTCAAGGCCACCCATGCCCCAGTCTCCTTGTACATCTGGATTTGCATCAGGAAGGGAATCTGGCATAAAACTTGGAGAACATGAACCATACTGGATCTGCTATAATGACCATGAGCAAAAATGGGAGAAGGTGAAAGAAATTGTTTTTAGATTACATACACACCTATAGTTACTGTTAAACACTAATATGAAGATAAATATCACATTTCTTCTAGTCACATGACCTTTGACTTTGGGTGACCTTGAAAGGTCAAACTAATTTAGAATGACTATTGTAATGAATTGGTTCAAATACTTGTACTATAGTTACTATGTAGAGCTGGGCTATTAATATGTAGCCCTGGGTTCGATTTCAAGTCACACTACCTGCCTGTATCCTTGGACAAGACAGTTAATTTGTATTGTCCCAGTCCACCCAACTGTAAATAGGTACTGGCCTTGGCTGTGAAGGTATCCTGGGATGGACTGGAGTTCCGTACGGGGGAATTGTAGACAGTGATCCACTTCACATTTCAGAATTTGAGGATAAGCACCAGCACCAATGGGCCTCAGGGCCTATATAGGATTGACTTCTTCTTCTTCCTCTATGGTTACTAAGAAACAGTAATATGAAGTGAAATATCAACTTTCTGTTGGTCACATGAGCTTTGACCTTGGGTGACCTTGAAGGGTCAGACAGGTTATTTCGATTCATTGGTTAAAGATACATCTATGGTTACTATGAAACAGTAATATGAAGTGAAATATCAACTTTTGGCTGGTCACATGAGCTTTTGACCTCAGGTGACATTAAAAGGTCAAGCTCAAGGTTATAAGTCTTTAACTCAAAGAGCTTGGACTGATATAGGTTAACCATTGTAGAAGGATTGTGTGTGTTAGTCAAGAATAAAGTTGTTCAATGTTGGACAGACTTGATGCCGAGGCATCTCAGAAGCAAATATTACACAAACACTGGATCACAAAGAATTAATTTGCATGAATTTGTGTCAAGCATTTAAGGTGTGGGTTTGGCACTCTGAGTGCCCATTCTACTTCTTTCTGTTTCATTTCTCTATGTCCTTGGTTAGTATACATTGCATCCATTAACTGGCTTTCTTTTAATTCTGGTATGGACCAGTTTAATTTCATCAGTGCCTCAATGTCTGTCTGCGGACAAGGACAAATGAAAACACATTGCAGGCGGCATGCAACACTGCCACCTTAATGCCACGTATCCATTCTGGTATTGCATTTTGAAGTTCAAGCCATTAAAGAGAAGCCCTTAGTGCTCGTTACACCTCACAGCTCACTGATTCATGATTCTAATCATTTGGCATCAATCGGAGCCTTTTGTGCTGTTTTTTTCTTAGTAGTGGGTAACATTAATGTAGGAACATGAATGTTTTTATAGTTTTTTCTATCAACATATTAGTGCACAATTGAAGGGTTGTATTAGCATTTCACTTTTGTATTTTGTACTTTCTTCATCAGTTAACATTTTACTCACTTTCCAATCCATCCTCATCATTGTGCAATTTCTATGACATTAATAATAGATGTGTTTATCGGAGACGGAATATAAGCATGTCTGTAGGATGTCTTATGACTGAAGACGTGTGTCTCTCTCTCTCTGTCTCTCTTCCATTTTTGAGTAGGGAGTCAGGGTCAGAAGAAGGGAATGCGCACCCCCAAACTACCCAAACAGAGCACAATGAATTGGGCTGACCTTCTGCCCCCTCCCCCTGCAAACCCGCCCCCAAGTCGGAACGCAGAGGAGTACTCGCTGTCAATGGAAGAAAGGTGGGACATGTCTGCTCAGACACAAAGACACAATCAGACTAACAATACACACACACACACACACACACATACAATACTTAAATAGCACTTTATTCTTTCTGCCATTTTTGCCGTTTTTCACTGCAACTATTTGCCCTGAAGCTTTTCCATCTATTAGCGCTAGCTACATGTCTAACTGTGAGAGAAGGAGTGCATGAATATTTATTGTGTGTTGCTGCCTTCAGTATGTGAAAGCATGTTTTTCGTGAGTGATGTGAAGGTAATGAGGCTTGTTTGTCTGCATTGGCAGCTGTGACCCAGACATGCAGTGCACCGTGCCCAACTCCCACATGTACCTGCAGCCTGACGAGCTGGAGGAGGAAGAGGAGATGGAGAGGGGACCCACCCCTCCCATCCGAGGGGCCGCCTCGTCACCGGCAGCTGTGTCTTATAGTCACCAGTCCACGGCCACTCTCACCCCATCACCTCAGGAGGAGATGCAGCCGATGCTTCAGGATGCGCCCAACAGCCATGAACGCAGGTACGTCTACCTGATGTCAGATTTCCTAGGATGCAAGCAACACATGGGGTCTTGTCTTCCACGCACCGCAAGTCATCGCCCAGTACAATGTCATTCCTTGCGTACAGCCGATGCAGTTGTCATTTTCATGCCCAGTTCCCGGTTTTGTGTAAACATTGAGTAGAACTGTGCTCATCTGTGCGCCTATGGGTGTGTTGGTCTTAATATGAGGTGTGCTCAGGCGTAGTGCTGGTGGAATGGTACCGTCAGGAAGCAGAATGCGGTTCCAGAAACTGGTCTAAAGTAGAGTAGAAATGCTCTGATATTTACATGGCACAATATTATGCACGACGCACATACACTCTGCTTGTATTCACAATGAGAGTGAATTGAACACAACCATTCAATTAAATAAAAGTAAAAACAAATGGAAAAATTAAAAAAAAACTTCACCTTTACTGCTTCACCTCAGGGAGCTTTGGTGGCTTCTCACTTGAGTCCACTTTTTCATTAGTAGTGTGCCAGGTTCCAGCACACTCCAACTCTTAAAGGGAAAGACAGATGACACTTTTTTTGATTGATTTTGTGCTCCAAAACACACCCATGACTAAATAAGAGAGTTAATACAACCCGTTTGCACCCTGAGCTCTATTTTGCGCACAGATTACATAGATGGACACACCCCAAATGCACCATATATCATCATGGTAAGGCCCAAGATGTTAGGAAAAACATTTCTGCTTTAAAGCCTCATGCAGTATCATTGCCTCCAGAGTGTTGAAGGAACCATAACAGTTTTTTTCCCTTTTTTTTAAGTCATTAACGACAAAAGTCATTCACTTTAAATCACTGTTGTGCAGATTTCAAAGCATACCACAAGTTATCAGATTTCTAGTTTTGACTGTAATTTTTGGGCTGTGGGGGATTTTATTATGGCTCATTTCCTGCAGAGTGAAGAAAGGCACACAGTGAAATACAATTATGGATTCTTTCAACAACACACCATTATTATGTCACCAGTAAATGGAAAAACATCTGTAAAATTGTAACTATTTAGCTGTTTGGTTGCTGATTAAAAGAATGGTCATTGTGACATGAAATTGTAGTGGTGCTTCAAAAATCAACACCAGGACCAACAATTAGGCTTTTGTCATTCTTGTGGTGACCAATAGGGGGCGACATACACATGTCGATAATATTTGTAAAGCCTTGTTCATTTTCTTGAAAGAATGAAGGCGAACACATTCTATTTTGACAAGTGTCTAGGTTACCTTTACCAGAAGTAAATGGCACAACCATCACAGAGGTAGGGGTGGGGGTTCTGCATGATTTTTTCTAAGCGTGCATTAGGAAGGGCCCGCTGAGCTCTGTCAGCACCAGTGACTGCAGCTCAAGTGGACATGCCTTTTGTTATGACTTGAAACAGTAACCCTACTATTGGAAAGGATGAACAGACAGCAGTCATGGCTCTTTTATACAGATACAGTTTCAGTGTTGAAATCATAACTGCACAGTAAGAAAACAAATTTGCCTGTGCTCAGCCAGCACTAGCTGTAGTGACTCAGATGTGCAAGCAGCATGTCAGTTTTCCAGCCACTACATCTGTGCAGTATAACAGCTACAAATAAAACACCAATACACAAACACAAAGTTCAGTATTGTGCAGAAAGCAGCTGCACAGTTTCATGGTGCTTTAGGGAAGCCAGTCACTGTCCACAGTCAGTGGATATGTCCCTTCCGCATCAGCAGTTGTTACATGCTGGCAATTATGGTCCATAAGGCAAGAATAAAGGAGAACAAAACTTTGATTGTATTTTATTATAGGTCTCTGATTTGTAAACAATAAAGCATGAGAATTATTCCATACAACACAGGTTTTAGATTGCTTTATTCATCACATGAACGCCACACTAATATGTACACGGCGTGCACAATTATTAGGTAAGTGAGTATTCTGACGTTATCATCATTTCTTTGCACATTTTCCAACTCCAAGCTATATAAACCTGAATGTTTAGTGGATTTAAGCATTCTCGGGTGTATTTGTGTAATGAGGGAGGGTGTGGCCTAAATTGATTAACACCCTATATCATGGTGTGCATAATTATGAGGCAGCTTCTTTACCTCAAGTAAAATGGGCCAAAAAAGAGATTTGGCACATACTGAAAAGTCAGAATTTGTAAAATGCCTTTCAGAGGGATGCAACACTCTTGAAATAGCTAAGCTATTGAGGCATGCACACTGAACAATCAAACGATTTGTTGAAAATAGTCAACACGGTCGCAAGAAATGCGTGGAGAAGAAAGGACACAAATTAATTGCAAAAGACTTGAAAATAATTAAATATGATGCGACCAGGATTATCCTCCAGTGCCACCATATTCCAGAACTACAACCTACCTGTTGTTCATTTTCTTGAAAGAATGAAGATGAACACATTCTATCTTGTCCAGAAGTACAAGGTGTTCAGTGCTAAGAGGCATGGCCAAGGTAAAGAAGACTGAAACACGACCAAAACTGAACAAAACTCACAAGTTGAAATGTCAAGATTGGACCAAGAAATATCTGACAGAATTTTCAAAGGTTTGATGTACAGATGAAATGAGAGTGAGATGGGAAAACCTTAGTGTTTCATTTTTATTTTTTTTATATATATTTTTTGGGCATTTTTCAACCTTTATTGCAGAGACAGTGATAGAGAAACAGGAAATTTGGGAATTGAACACTGGTCTCCTACTTGACAAGCAAGGATACTAACCACTACACTATCAAGCAGATCTTAGTGTTTCATTTAGTTGCATAATAATTTTGCACACTAATAGTTGCCTAATAATTGTGCACACATATATATTCCCCCAAGAAAGCCAAAACTCACTTTTCCTTTGTTAAACATTCAGGTTTGAGGTTTATTAATATTTTGGATTGACTGAGAGCACTGTATTTGTTCAACAATAAAATTAATCCTCAGGGATACAACTTGCCTAATAATTGTGCATGCACTAGTACTTATATTACATTTAATTTTGTTACTTACAGTATCATTGTGTGGATTATCAAGCCACTTGTGATTGACAG
>OMMV01003481.1:2513-16386 GCA_900302635.1 Chatrabus melanurus
CATCAAATTTAAAACCAAAAAAAAAAAAAAAAAAACTGACACACATCGGACACAAGGCAGACCTATTGTTCCTAATAAACTGACACATGGGGTATTTCAGCCAAATTTATTCCAGACTTTCAAGCCACCCAGAAGATGGATTTTAATAAACACCCTCTAGAAGAAGCCTGTAAATTTGCCTGATCATTGATGAAAGGTGTGGACTGACCTCGTACAGTGTGATGACCCCGTTGGTCTCATTGGGAGCTTTCCACTGCATGAAGATCTTCTCTTCATAAGGAGTATTCTGCAGCGATTCCATCGGCACCGAACCCGGAACTGCAGCGAGACACATTCAGCAAAACATTACACCCTGCAATCGAGTGCATCCAATGCTATGACGACTACTTTTCACCAATCACATTTGAAATGTATTAAACTGACACACGTATCGTAATGGAACACCTCCCGTGCACTGTAACAATGTCTAAACTGAAATTATTGATTATAGCAGCAGTATTTGGTCGTATTTAGTGCTTTAAGACAATTTGAAGTGCCTAAACAACTCAACACTTGACCGCATTATCGCATTTTTAGTCTTACTTTATTGACTTCATGTTCATGTGAGATCAGAATTTAAAGTTTTATGGTAAACTTGTAGAATTTTAAATGGTCCATCACCCTCCTACCCGTAGATCTTGATAAACCCTATGTGCCATCCCATACACTGCATTCTCTAAATGCAGGATTGCTCTGTATCCCAAGAATTAAGAACAGGACTGCAGGCCACAAAGCTTTTTCATATCGTGGATCTGTTCTCTGGAACAGTTTGCCAGCTGAGATTAGACAATCTGATTCTGTAGAGGCTTTTAAATCTGCACCGAAGAAACATTTGTTTGATCTAATTTATAATCAGGAGTAATACTCTCAGCGTCGTGTTTCATGGCTGCTGGTTGTTGCTTGTGTTTTCATGGCACTACTGATGTGCAATTCTTATTGTAAATCACTTTGAATTGTATTTACTTGAACTGAAAGTGCTATACAAATAAATAAAGTGTATTATTATTATTATTATAATATGTCCAACAACGGCATTCAATCCCACGCTGGTACTCATGCATTGCACTTTATTTTTTACATTTTGCGGTAACTGGGGTGGTGTGGTGGCATGGAAGTAGTACTCTTACTTCACACCAAGAAGGTCCAAGGTTAAAAGAGCACCTGTCCCTCAAACTCCATGCACATCGGGCGCAAAACTTGTGCCAAATCAACATGCAGATCCACAGCAGATCCACTGTGGCAACTCCACGATCACACGAGAATAATCTGATCTTTGCAAATGTGTCACATGAAGTTTAAGCTCAATCAGACACAAATTATGCAATAGTAATTTGACAGTGGTGAGGATATGATTGGAGAGCTTTAAAAGATGTACAGTAATAAAAAAGTACCCATTTTTGTTTCCCCTGACAGGTGAGCAACCAGTCTAGGATGTACACACAGTTGAATGTTGCTAAAAAAAAAAGTAGATAGGCTACAAACTTTACAGGAATCAGATACCTGGAAGCAAATCGACAAAGAGCAGAGGACGTAAGAAAGGCCTAACGACAACACGACCAACCTGCAGAATCATTTGCTGAAAAATGACCTCATAGATTGTGACCTGAATCACATGAACTCATAACGAAGTGCACGTGAGAAAGACATCACAGGAAAGTTACATCTGATCAACTTTTGCCACTCTATTAGACATGGAAACTCTTAATGCGTTAAGGCATCAGTCGACTTCAAAAGACATTAAAGCGGCCTTAACACCGCCAGAAGAATAATTCTAAAGAACTGAGTTCTTTTCATGCCTCTGTATAGCGCAGAATGGCCATGAGATGGAAGTAACACCACCATAAAGAACCGCTAATGGCTTCAGAAAGAAAAGCTTACAGTTGGAGGTCTTAACAGAAGGGAGCAGGCCATAATATA
Source organism: Chatrabus melanurus (assembly GCA_900302635.1). NCBI lineage: Eukaryota > Metazoa > Chordata > Actinopteri > Batrachoidiformes > Batrachoididae > Chatrabus > Chatrabus melanurus. Next base: position 4,470 of record OMMV01003481.1, read on the forward strand.
CGCATTCTTCAAACCTAATTTATGAAACTGTAGGAATCTTCTTTTGAATATGGCAACTTTTTTCCCACAGACCTTTTCACCTTTTTCTGAGGGTGAGTGCGAACATGTTGCTGAAAAGCACCGGCAGTCACCAATAATACAGAACAAAAGGGAGGATCCTTGGGTACCACTGGAATGACTTTGGGTCAAACTAACAGTTGCTTAGGGAGACAAAGATGAGAAGCATCATTTGAATCATGAGGGAACATCAGCTACGACATTTTGTTTCTTTGTGCACAATCCAGGTTTCTCTATGCAGGATCCAGGTTTGTCTATGATCCAGGATGTAGGTGCCTCAGTGTTGAGGACCCCAGTGGCTGGAGAAGGCCAAGGACATGCTCACGCTTCACTTGGCTGCAGCAGATAGATGGTTACTTTCAAGAGGTGGGGATGGACAAGTTGTCTGCCTGGGCGGTCGCCATCCACCCAGGACACCAGCACATGATCCCAGACCTGACCTGCTTGCAGAGCTCTTCAACAGCGGTGCAAACAATCACTCATCAATGTGGCAGATCAATGACTCTGGACAAGAACAGCCTTTGGCTGGATCAATGAAGATGAAACAACCAGTCCTTGTTGTACTGAGGAGTTTGTTGGTGGTCGTTAGATGTGTATGGCATTACCTAGCCTCTGTGACGGCCAAAATGCTGTATGTCAGGCCGGTTTTTCTTATTTCAACACATGAATGCAGCATAAGAGAGATGGAGGGATGATGAGGAAAATACACACGAGACAGAGATATTATGTGTAATGAATTTCCATCCAGCTTCTCATCATTTAAATGTCATTTGTTGGGTGACAGAAGTTTAATATCTAAGAAAGCAGAGACAGAAATATTAAATTAATCGAAATGAAAAGCTTTATATTTTCCTCATGAGGCAGAGTGAGTCCTGCAGCCTCCTCCAAAAGTAATTTTATCATCAAGGACATTCAGAACTATTAAATATGGCATAGGACTCCATTATATTTATTCTGAAAAGCTGAAGTCTCTTTAATACATTTACTTTTTGCTGATGTGTAGCAAAACTGAAACAGAGCTGATTTCTGAGATACTCTACTGTAAAATATTGCTGACTTGCAAACAAAACTGGACAAAGAAATGTGGCTTTAATGGAAATGCTTCATGTGAAAGTTACCACTAAAGTCGGGTACACACTGTGCGATTTTCAGCTGTCCCAGATGAAAGATTAGCATCATGAAAGAAAAGTGGTGGTATCTTTGGTCTCACGTCACACTGCGAGTTCAAGGACGGCCATTGTCACACTCTTGTGACCAAAGACAGCCTGGGAAAGATATCAGACAAATGTTGGAAATTCTACGACCTACGTCCAGAAATGCAACATGAAATGACGCAATATAGCCTGTGGCCATAGTGGGTTTTGTTTTGTTTTTCTGGCAGAAAAGTGCAGGCAAGGTACGTAACAGAAGTGCTTCACTCCAGTCTTTTCACTTAAAAAAAAGAAAAGTGCACGGAATTTGCTTCTTTGACAATAAACAGCTGATAAAAGCAGTCACCCTCACCAAAAACATACAGTCTGCCCAATCTGCTATCAAAAAAAAATGAGATTATCGTCTCTATTGTGAAAGATTTTGTGTGACGTCTGCAAATATGAACTTCTTCTTCCATTGTCAGGGTGACGTGATGATGTTATATATGTTATATGTGTTATATCGTTCAGTCTGCACACATCAAATTTGTAGTCTTGCCTAAGTTAAATAAATCCATGTCACACAGTGAAATTATAAGAGTCTGTAAAGCCGTGTTTCTCAACCATGGTCCTCGAACCCAAAGTACTGGGTTCAGGGATAAATGGAAAATGTGCAGTACTTTGGGTCCCGAGGACCAGGGTTGAGAAACACTGCTGCAAAGGCCACCAGGCTGTAACAGAATGAAGTACATTTCATTTATGACCAATAATGGCCTCTTGCAACTGAGGATTATAAAGCAATGATGCAAATATCAGCTTTCAATGCTTCACATCTATAAAGCATCCCTGCACACGTATTAAATAAAAAAAACACCATTGTTGGTCAGGTTTTGTAAGCAGGTTTGGCAAGTATGGAACATTATTGTGCAATGGAAATACAAACTGAAGAACTGCTTTCCACTCCATATTATCAGATTAATTTAAAAAAAAAACTTTTCCAGAATTGTTTTTTTAATTTTAAAATCAACAATTTTAAGATAAGTCATCTATTAATGGCATTATAGCTCTGTGAGTACTCAATCAATGAACACAAACGTGAATATCGGCAGAGTCTCTTTCTTGCTGATTTTTGTAAAGCGTTTTATTTGGTTGCTCTGTGGGACACCCTGAGAATTCATGGCCTCCCCAATAAGTTGCTGGACATCAAAGCCGATGTAAACACAGCTGTGACTACTCAGCGGCATGGAGGCAGAGTTTCTGACTTCCTGCAGGTGATATCCTGACCTCGACTTCGCGGGCGATGCTGTGACCTTTACAGAATCAACTGATACCGTGATCGCAGCACTTCAGAAGCTGAGTGAGTCAGAGTGTCTGGGTTTGTGATTCTCCTGGATTAAGATGAAGATCCAGGCTTGCAATAACTTCCTGGACTCAGCCATCAGAAGTGTATCTGTGGTGGAACTGTTGAACTTATCTCAACAGTGACATTCATGTCTCTGGGACCTCGGCCTTTGCGATGGAGAGACTTCAGGGTAGAGCGTATGGACTCATGACGTCACTGGAGAAAGGTGTTTGCTGATGCTGATACCTTTGCAGGAGAACGAAGATCAAAGGCTACATCCAAATACGTACACACCTTACTAGATAGTAGGTAAAAGCTAGTATGTCACTATCCGTAGGGTATCTGAATACTCGGTAGGCATTTAGTTGTAATCTAATGGTACCCGGATGATCTACTACTGCAAATGGACAACACTGTGTAATCCCATGAGGCAGCTGGAACCTGGTAACCAAAGAACAAGAACTTCCTGGAAAAATACAAAGAAGATAGTGGGCATATATGAAAATGGTAGCAGCGTCCAAGGGGACGTGGCATTCTGCAAATATACTTCAGGAGCTCTTTAAAAAAGTCTGCCGTTGCAAAATAGAAATTTTCACAGCATACGTGGGTATGCGCACATGCGTCATCTGTTAACATCCAGGTCAAAGGGCTGGTAGAGGTGCAGTCACACCTCGGGGTTTGGGCGATGTATATGACATAGTTGCATTCGTCAGTGATCGCCAGCAGCCAGACCAATGGGTCCTGCCTTAGCTGATTTGCTGAAGCTAAGCAGGTGTGGGCTTGGTTAGTATTTGGATGGGAGACCTCCTGGGAACATGGAGTAGCTGCTGGAAGTGGTGTCAAATGGTGGCCAGTAGGTGGCACTCTTCCCTCTGGCCAATCCATCAATCCCGCTGCCCCAGTGCAGTGACGAGGTCCTGACTCTCATAAAAGATCCCATGGCGCTTACCGTAGGGGTAGGGGTAGAGTAGAGTAGGGGTTCCCCGGTGTCCTGGCTAAACTGTCCAACCTGCCTCATTCAACCTGGCCCCCAAATCATCCCCCAGTATAATTGGCTGATTCATTCATACCCTCACTCTCCACCTCAAGCTGGTGTGTGGCGAGCGTTCTGGCGCAGAATGGCTGCCGTGCATCACCCAGGTGGGTGCTGCACACTGGTGGTGGTTAGTGAGGTTCCCCCCTTCACTGTAAAGTGCTTTGGGTGTCTTGAAAAGCGCTACATAAATGCAAGATTCATTCATTCATTCATCGCTAGCCTCCGGTAGCCTGTGCTGGCCTTCACCGGTGTGAGCTGATGAACGGCGACCGCGTCAAAAATTTTCAACCCTCTCCCGCACGTTACCACGTTGGCAAAAGTCCCGTTTGTTCTACTCCAGCCCGCCTCTGCAGGCTTCCACTAGCATCACGGTGTGGAACGCCGTGCTGCATTTGAGGTTCGCTACCAAACTCCGGGAAAGTGATTTTTAGTGACGTTTGGCCACCTTTCTCTCCCTTTCACCGCGTTCACCAAACGCTGAGGTAAACGTCATAGTGTGCCTGGGCCTGGGCGGTGGTATTTCCCTACTACTCGGTCACATATTTCTAGTACGTACTACAGTAACAGTTTGAGTAGTACGTACTAATGTCTGACAACTCTTCATGGTCCTGGTGCTTCCCATCTTTCTGTACGGTTGTGAGACTTGGACTCTAACCAGTGACCTAAGGCGACGACTGGATATCTTTGATACTCGGTCTCTGCGGAGGATCCTTGGATATAGCTGGAATGACTCCGATGAGAAACATCACTTGCATTGTGAGGGCGCATCAGCTCACGATCCAGCACCGTACGTGCCTCAGCGGCTGCCCACGTTTCTCCTGGCTGCAGCAGACAGACGGCACCTTCTGGAGGCGGGCGTCTTGGATTGGGTGTCTATCTGGGAGGTTGCCATCCAGGACCCAAGGCGGTTCTCTCGTGTGGTGGATGCAGTGACACACGGCACCAGCGCATGCTCGCAGGACCTGATCTGAGACCTATAACGTGAACACATGCACACGTCTCTCACCATTCTCCTCAAGTGAAGCTGCTTTCGAGTGTGCGACCTTCCCGTCTTTTGCGAGGAGTTACACCGTTGAGCTTTCGCAAACAAGCAGGTGAGAACCCAAAAAAGAAAACTCTGGTTTTCATGTTTGACAATGAAAAAAAAAAAAAAGCAACGACTGACAAAAGCTTAGCTTTCATTGAAACAGAAATTAAACATCTGACTATTCGCTGACAATTTCAACACGATGCAAAAGTTACAGGCACATTACAAGTCTCTAAAAACAAAGATTTCTTTTGACAGCGATGGGGGGAAAAAAACACCTAAAAACCTGAATCCTGGGCGCTAATATTTTCAGCACAGGGAACAACAACCGCTCGTGACATTCAGACGGATTTACAACTTCACGCAGCTCATTCACTCACCGTCACGTCTGCTTAGTAACGAGGCGTTCACGTCTGAAGTGCTGCCGGGATTTCACACGTTCTTAAGAATGCATTCAGACAGAGGAGGTGTCAGACGCCGTGTCAGGACCGAAGCTTGCCAAACGGCAAAATGCGCAATTACAGAAACAACGTGCACATTGTAGCACCGTGCACACAGAGAGGTGCGAATTGCTGTAAATGTTAAGAAGCTCAAAAACAGCGCCGGGAGGGACAACCGACTGCGACGTGCTAAAACGTGCGACTGACTTTCCTCCAGGAATCATTTAAAACGTGCTGTAACCTCTGACCCTTATTTACCGCTGTTTGTGCGCAACGCTGCTGCCGGCAGAGCCGCGGCTCACCGCGCCGTTTCACACACTGCATGTCACCCCGGACGGCAGTGTCAGCTAAAACGCCTGCACGGGCACAGAAATGAGTCCGATAACAGCGGGAAGCTTTCATTGCTCCTTTTGTCTGACACACCTCAGCAGAAAACATCCAGAACCTTCAGACGTTTACAGGCACAAATTGAATCGAACAAAAAAAAGATGGATGCTTTGCACTATTTCCACTTGAGAATTGGGTGCCATTATCCATCTTTCTTTAAAACGTCAAGGAGCCTTAGGGGCGACCTCCAGCGTGGGAATTTCAAAGCCCTCCTGCTATTTTTCAAATCCTGAAAGTGTGACATGGCCTGGCTTCAGATTCAAACCATCACACAAAGGACAGAGCAATTCTTTTGGTTCTATCAAGGTTTTATTGAAAAAATCCCACTGCTTTTTATGAGCAAGTGCTCTGTATTTTACAAATAAGTAATTATTGTTGTTCTTGACCTCTGTTATATCTTTGGCTTCCACAGTTAGTTTTTAGTCATTTCTCGTTAGTGAAGTGGATAAGCTGCCAGATGAGAACAATTGTGCATTTTATGACTAAAGCATGACATCTCTACAACAGTTAGTACAAACCAAAAGGTTTATTTTCAGATGTGGAGGCAAGTTGGATTTGAGGACCATGAGAGGTCAATGAAGAATTAAACAGAGGTCAAAATTTAAAAATCCTCCAATCATATTGGAAAGTATACCATATAATTTGCCTGATCCTAAAGATTCTAAAACTTTATAGTTTAGACTATCTGTGACTGAAAGTTATGGAGTTATGGAGACTTGACCAGACCTGATTACACAAATGGCATCAATTGTCCTTCACGTTGAGAAAGTCAGGATCCAGATTTTCTCTGATATAAGTAAAATATTCTCATTACAAATATTAATTACTATAAAATATGTATTTTGCAGTTATAAAAGAAAGGTTCTTAATGTTTTTAAGCGCTCATTTAGTGGATCATAAAATAAAGAAGAAACCGGTAATCTGACACCGTCACGGTGAGAAAGTTTGAAAGATTATCATTACTGATGTATTACATAAATATTATATGGTTGAATTAGAGGATCATATAAAACATGTTTTGACCAAAAAGTGAGAAGTTAAAGTTCCTGCATGAACCACATGGAGACACGTGCCATAAACCCTGTGTAGTTTATACTGTGCAAAGACACGGATGTGTTTTGGCTCAGAAGTGGACCGTATGCGTGACTGAGGCTTATTTCCTGTCTGGAAATCCTCCAGATTGTTTCAGAAATAAAGTAGCGGTCACTCCCAGACATTCTGGCCGTAGCCACGCCCACTAGTCTGAAGCAAACTTTAGGCATCAACACAAACTGACAAAATGTTTGGATTAGTGAGACTAAGGTGTTGATTAAGCCGCCACACATTGGAGCGAATCAAATTATCCGAACACTGAAACACAATTATATGCTGCCATTTTTTTTAATTCAACACCTTTGTGCACCTGTGTGTGTGTGTGTGTGTGTGTGTGTGTGCGTGCACACTATAGCCTTCCTGCACAGCATCGACCTGGAGGTCTGAGTGGGGTTTTTTTCAATCATAATTATACCTGTGCAGGTGTGAGTTTGTGTGCGTTTGTGCCCCTGTGTGTGTGTATGTGCATGCACACTATAGCCTTCCTGCACAGCATCGACCTGGACTGTGGGGGTGCTTTTATGGTGCGTGCACGAGTGTTTTTCTTATCATAATCATACATGTGCAGGTGTGAGATTGTGTGCGTTTGTGCCCGTGTGTGTGTGTGTGTGTGTGTGTATGTGCGTGCACACTATAGCCTTCCTGCACAGCATTGACCTGGAGGTCTGGTGGTGCTTTTTTGGCGCGTGCACGAGTGTTTTTAACGTAATCATATCTGCGCAGGTGTGCGTTTGTGTGTGCACTTTGGGATCTGAGAAGAAAGAAAACAGGCTTATAAGAAATAATAGCCACAGCTGTAAGACGACCATAATTGTTTATTTGCTACGTGCAGCACAATGAAAGCCTGTTTTATTAAAACAGAACTCTCTGTTAACTATATTTCAAAGTCTCGCTCTATCATTCTAAATACCAATAAGAGAGAGGTCTGTGTCTCTCTGTCTGTCTGTCTGTCTGTCTCTCTGTCTGTCTGTCTGTTTGTGGGCATCATAAATATCAATGTTGATTTCAGGACATTTTCTGTCATTTAATATAATGTAAGTTTTGTAAATGCAAAAAGTGATTACATATTGTGGATTTTCCAGGCCAGCATTATATTTCTTTATTTCAAAGGACCTTTGCTCTCATTAAATGAATCTGTGTTTGTTCCTTTGGCTGCCGTCTTGCTCTTTATCAGACCCTGTCCTTGCCATCATTACAACAAAACCTGCTAATATGTCCAAAAAAAAAAAAAAACTGAAGTGGAAAGGTCGTCTTTAAGCACTGAAGGAACTTTTTCAGAGGAAATGTAAGCAGTGTATGTAGTAATGACCTTCAATGGTATGAAGACGTTTAGGCACCTTTGGACTTTTACAAAAAAAAATTTTAATGACTTTTTTAAAGGCATATCCATTTTAAAATTTCTAAAATTATGCCCTTTAAACTAAGCCCCAACCTTGAACTGGAAGTACTTATTTAAAAAAAAAATGATGTCCCCATTTGTGGACGCATGCATTAGTATGGGAATCATTTTACAGTTAATTTTCTTTAGACAAGCCAGGGGATGGACACATGGATACGTGAGCTTTTCCAAGTCACTGAATATGTCTTGGACGTCATTTCCATCAATCACGAAGAAATACAAACAGTATGGTAAATCTGTCTGGAGGAGGCAGTTCTAAAAAACCGAGTGACTGTGCAAGAAGGAGACTCGTGAGGGAAGCCACCAAGACACATACGACAATTCTGAAGGAGTTATAGGCTTCTGTAGCTGTGATTTTGAGAGACTGTGCACTGTGCAACGTTTGTCAGTTTCATTACCCATTTTTAAGCTTCATGTTGCAGAGAAGGATTTTTTTTTTTAATTTAAAGAAGATGTTAAATAACAGCTACAGTTTGCCAGAAGACGTTAAGGACACTCAAACCTACAGCTTATTGTTTTCTTGTAAAAAAAATCCTTCTCTGTTCCACTCCACTATGAAGCTGTGTAACTGTTGATGCAATTGACAAAAGTTTAACGATACACAGCTTCACCAGTCACAGCCAACGAAGCCTATAACTCCCTTCAGAGTTCTTATGGGTGTCTTGGTGGCTTCCCTCGCTAGACTCCTTTTTGCAATGCTACAACACTATTGCAGTGTTTACATTTTTTGAGAAGTAATGTTGTTTTCTTACAATCTTTAAGAAAAGTAAGAAAACAAAGCAACAGCGAGCCTCAAATGATCAACTGTTTTCCAAATGTCCTCACTGAAAATGTACTCGTGACAAACAAAAGCACAGAAGCAACAAATGCTTTCAACTTTGAAATGCACTTTGATGCATTGGCTTTTTGGAATGTGACAGGTGCTGACAAGCAAAAATAAAAGCCGGTGCTTCTGATTTTCATGCTGTTATTTCAAAAACGCGCCTGTGTTGTGAAAATAAAAGGATTTCAAAAAAAAAAAAATCACAGTCAATGTGATCATTTCTCTTCAAAAAGAACATCCGGTGTATTTAGTCTCTGTGTGGAGTTTTTTTTATTCAATGATATATGTCATCAGTATTTTAATATTTAATAAGTCACAACAAAGCTGGATATTGAGGCTGACCAATAAAAGCTCCACGATCACAAAAAAACAAAACAAAAGTGTGATTACAGGAATTACCCGTCTGATGCCAGGCCATTAATTTTGTGTAAATCTTACAAATTCAATGTTGGAAAGTGGCTTAAAACATATTTGGTTTGTTGGTAAATGTAAAAATGTTTTCATGATGTATTTTTTTTAATATGTCATTTATTTCATATTTATGACTTCTTATATTGGCATTTTTTAATACACAATTTTAGTCAGTTTTTCCACACATACATAAAAAACACAACACACAGCAAAGGACAAAAATAAATAAACAAGCATACAAACAAATAACTCCCACTCTAGCACCAGTCTGTGGGCAATTATTGATTCATTTTTAAAGTGTTCATATATATTTATATATATATTTTCCAGTACTAAAGACCACGTGCACCTGAAACACTGCAATCTCAAGTGATGTTCACTTGTAATTTCTTCTAGAGGTAGAAATTCAATAATCTGCTCCAACCATTGGGCCAGCGTGGGCCCTGATTGAGATATCCATGTTGCAAGAATACATTTCTGAGCAAAATAAGTCAGCATTGTGAACACATTTGATTTTACAAGAGAAAAAACTATTATTCCAATCAAAATTCATCAAATATAACATAAGGCACAGCTCAAAGTCAAAACAGATATCTTGAATTGGCCCATGAACCTTCTCCCAAAAATAATAAACAATTTTACAATCCCAGAATAAATGCATAAATGTTCCAGGCTCATTATTACACTTTCTACACAGAGATGAGATTGTGTGTTCAAATGTATTTAACTTCACTGGTGTTAAGTAGAATTTGTGTGGGAATTGATAATTAGTTTCTTTGATATTTAATATTAGTGGCTGAAGGGGAGGAGAACTTATTGCACAGACATACATACTCATCTTCGCTGAAAGCAAAGCCAAAATCTTGTTCCCAGTTTAAATTTCAAGATAAAAAAAAGAATTAGGAGAGTAAGCAGATAAAATTTTTATATGAGTGGAAAACGTTGCCCTTGACAGAAGTAGCAGAAATAATATGATAATCAAACTCAGAGGGATTCAATCTGAATTGTTGCTTTTTGAACTGGGAGACAATTATATGACGAACCTGCAAATATTTAAAGAAATCGGATCTGGGGATTTCAAGCTCTGTACATATGTCCTTAAATGATTTCACAGAATCTGAATCTTGAAGAAAAAAAGAAAAAAAATCAGAAAAATATTTTAATCCAGGAGACGTCCAATTGTGAAAATCAGTTTGACACAGTAGAGGAAAGTCGGGATTAAAGGCAATAGGTGAGTTTTTGCATACATATCGTTCTAAGCCAAAATACTTATTACAATCCTGCCAAGCTTTCAGCGTTGCTTGGAAAGGAGACAGCTCCTCATTGTTGGTAGGAAACTGCTGTTTAGTGATAAAAGGTGTTGCTGTGATCTCCAGAAGGTAGCAAGCAGGTCAGAGATGCTGCCCAAAGAGAACTAGTTTCAGTCTTCCAGGAATATATTATATTATATTTCTAATTTGACAGCTCCAGTAGTACCAAAAAACATTAGGGAGTCCTAATCCACCTTTTATAACTGGTTTCATTAAGGTAGACAGCTTAATCTACTAGTGTTCTACTAATCCAAATAAATTTTGTTAAGCATTTATTTATTAAAATGAAAAAAAGAAGAGGAGCGACAGCAAGGCAGCATCTGGAAAGCATATATAAATTTAGGAAGTATGCTCATTTTAATAATAATAATTTCCCCTATAAGGGACAGCGGGAGAGATGATCAAGTCTGAAGTTTCTTGCAAATATTAAAGAACGGAGCATAATTTTCTCGATATAAGTCATCCACAGTAGGTGTTACTTGCACTCCAAGGTATTTAAATGCGTGTTGACCAAGAGAAAGGGCATTCTTTCTTTACATTTTCTTCATCAGAAATATTAAGAGGACAGGCAAGTGATTTTTATATACCGTATTCATTTTATAACCTGAAAGCTTACTGAATAAATAAATATCCGCCAGAGTATAGCGTAATGCTGGTATAGGTGATGTAATAAATGACATATCATCAGCATATAATGAAATTTTATGGTGTTGATTCGCTACTATAACAGCCTTTATCATATGATTAGTCCTTATGGTCTCTGCAAGGGGCTCTAATGCAAGGACAAATAGCAGTGGGGACAGAGGGCAACCTTATCTAGTGCATCTTTTCAACTGAAACTGTGCAGACTCAAAATTATTAGTACAAACCGTTGCAATTGGGTATTTGTATAAAGTTTGAATACATCGGATAAAACTAAACCCCATACAGAATTTATCTAAACCTGAAAAAAGGAAATCCCATTCTGAATAATCAAACGCTTTCTCTGCACCTAATGCTAGGTTTACACATAGGCACGATGCGCTGCGAATATCATTTTCCCGTCATTCGTGGCACATTCGTGACATTCGTAGCATAACTTAATGCATCTGGATAGGGTTCTTAGCGCGTGTCGTTCCGTGACATTCGTGATATTCGTGGAGCATGTTTTTGCCTGTCAAAAAATCTTCCACGAATGTCATGAATCACCCTCGATTGGTGGAGCTCGCAACTGAGCGTGTCGATTAGTGGTGATTAGTGGTGATTGGTAATAGAGCGCGACAGCATTCGTAGTGACCAAGAACGGCATACGGTGTAGCAGGTGCACCGTGAGATGTCCGGACACTCAGGGACGCTGATAGTAACGTGTGGTATACGCACGTGTGTGTCCGTCTGCAGCAAGCAGGTGCACCTGCACCCTCGCGTGAGACGTGCATCGCAGACCACAGAAGTTTTTTTTTTAGTTTTTTTTTTTAACTAGTGTC
>OMMV01003488.1:0-10672 GCA_900302635.1 Chatrabus melanurus
GTTTTTAGAAATAATACGTTTAAATTCAAATATTTTCACTGAGTGATGGTTTTGCTGAACCAGGCGACAAAATTCTATTTTAATGTGGATCCACAACCTCATTTTGGTTATTTCTGAGAAAATAGGAGGGAAAGCTGAACTGAGTGCCGGAAGAAACGAGCGCATAGAGGACTAATTAGAGAAGAAGAGAGGCAAAGGCGAGACCGTCAGAAGATGTGGTTGCCATAGATACTTGGCATGATGCCATGAGGAGGCAAAGCCAATTTGCTTTTATTCAGATGATGACTGGTCTCTCCCTCTCTGCGAAAATAAAGCAAAACACAATAACAAACCTTCTATTTTAATGTGTGCTATTTTTAATAGTCGAATAGAGGCAGAACACAGAAACAATAATTACATTTATTATTTACATAAAACTCATGTACATAAAACTGGTTTGCTTTTAATTTCAATGCTAAAACTCAAAAACTCGTTTTCCCTAATACAATTCATTTGTACCCATCTTGCAGAAGCATGCATGCAATGTTCTTGTGAATGTTAACATTGTTCTATTAAAAAAATCAAGACTTTTGACTTGTTTTAGTTTTGTAGCTGATGCATTTATTTATATATTTATTTAGTCAATGCAAGCGACAATAAAATGCTACACATATACAAAATTTAATCCTCAATTTAAAAGACATCAGCTCTTTCATTTGCTATGTATACAATATATGCTGTTGGCTTTGTGGACAAATATACAGTTAAGTTATTCCTCAGATTTTTGTGAAATAGCTTGTGTGGGGGTTTTCCCCCCACATATATTCTTAAGCAAATGCAAACCAGTCGCCCCATGGGTTTCACCCTAGCCTGATATCTGAATAATTGTAAATCTTAAGTCAAAAGAAATCTATGATGTTATAAAACTCACATGTAATTTTTTTGACTTAGATTTATAGCAGCACTCTGCAGCATGGTGGTACCTTAAATTTACTACATTTTACAAATTTGTGGGCTACATAGCAAAACTAAACCAAAGGTATTCAACTTTAATAAAAGATACGGGCATCTTTTTAAAACACACAAATAAAGGAACATTTTTTACAGTACATGTCTTTACAAACAGCATCTGTAGATCTAAAATGTGTTACATATAGAAACAGAATAAATTAACCAGATATCATGGTCAAACGTGAAGTTCTCTTTATTATCCATACACACACAGTGTGTGTATATGCGTATACAACGTATACAACAATAACATGATTTAAATAACAAACTACAGTTTGGTTGTTTGTTTGTTGTTTTTTTGCAGATTCAACCATGATATGACAAAGAAATTAAAGGTAGCTTTAAAAAAAAAAACAAATCACATTATTAATATACAACATTAATATGTTTAGGAAAAAATCAAAACCAAAAATTGTACTCAATATTCCCTAAACATGTGTACTTCAAACAGTTTAAAAAAAGTCTTAATGCACATCTGATCAATAAATTTTTTTTAATTTTTACTTTTTAATCACAAAATGGTGATGTGAGAAGATTAAACTGTTTGGCAGAAGATCCTCTACTGCAGTCAGAATACCTTTTCTTGCAGTGAAATGCTGTCAAGCCAAATGTTGTTTCCGATGTGCTATAGTTCTGTAAAGAGACAGAGGAAATGAATCAGTGAGAATGCTATTAAAAACAATAAATTTGCAAAGCAAATGTGACAGTTTATTCTTTTAAACACAATTATTTGATTTGTAGAATCCCAGCTGTATGTGAGATTTTGTCTGTATGCCTGTGTCACGTCACAGGACTGATACAACTCTTTGGCACTGAAAACTGGGCTTGAGGATGAGCGGAGACGCAGAAGGGGCTCCCTCCTCATGACTGCCAATATCTGTCTGTGTTTGAATCTGCACTCCTTCACCTTTGACCTCTAAGTCTGGAGTATTCGGAGGACAGACAGTCAGCAGAGCGCAGAGGGGAAGCACAATCACACAATCACAGACACGGTTCTGCTGTCTGGTTTTGCACCATCACGACTGAGCAAGGTGATCAGATTGGACATAATAGAGTTACATTAAATGTCGTCATAAATGAGCACAAAACCAATTTGACAGAATTTTACATAAAACCTGATATTGTGTGGGTTCAACAATGTTGCTTCTAGTAAACTTAATGTTCTTACAGACTGATGGACAGTGAACATCAAGCTGTGCGTGGGTTGTATGGGAAAGCGGCTGTGATTGAGGACATCTGAGTGAGAGGACAATCCCTGGACAGATGCAGTGTTACAGACATTGGGTAATTATGAGGGGCCTTCGTGAGCCTGTAGGGCTCTCCAGGGCTCTTCTTCAGCCCACACTGCCTGCAACATGGACTAATGTATGCAGTGGGGCCACAATACTGTCCCCACATCACACATACATCTTTAACGCACAGTCCACAGCAACTTGAAACAAAGGTAACATTGCTGCAGGTGAAAATTTTACAAAGCCCCAAAAGGGGCATGAGTTAAAAAAAAATCCCCAAAGTTTTTAATGAGTACAAGATACTGGCGTGCACTAGATGCACAACAGATATCAATGTAAGTCGCACACGAGATATCTCGTGCACACCAGATACTAACTAGTGCACACTAGATAGAATCTGGTCCACACTGAATAGTGTCTAGTGTGCACTAAATAATATGTGGTTTTGTAGTGTGCACTTTAGTATCTGATGTGCACCAGATATTAGCGTGACTAGTGTGCACAATCTAATATTACCAAATAAGCAGGTAGTACACACTAGATAGTATTTGGTGTGCACCAGATATTATGTAGTGCACACTAGCTAGAATATGGCATGCGCTAGATCAGTGGTGCCCAACCCTGGTCCTCGGGGACCCCTATCCTGCATGTTTTCCATCTCTCCCTGCTCTGCCAAAAGCTAATTAGCTGATTCAGGTGTGCTCAGCCAATCAAGAGCTAACAGACACCTGAATGTGCTCATCAGCTTTTGGCAGAGCAGGGAGAGATGGAAAACATGCAGGATAGGGGTCCCCAAGGACCAGGGTTGGGCACCACTGCGCTAGATACTAACGTACACTATATAATATTTGGTGTGCACTAGATAGTAGATCCTCCAGAGAGATTGCACAGCCCACACTTACTAGTGGTTTGCATGCACTAGACGCTAACAAGTGCACACTAAGTAGTATCTGGTGTGCACCCGATGCTACCTAGTGTGCACTGGCATGCACTAACTAGAGCACAACAGATGGTATCCACCATGCACTAGATACTAACTAATGTACACTATATAATGTCGATATATCTATATACTAACTAGTGTCTTGCATGGATTAGATATTAACTAGTGTTCACTAGATAGTACCGGTATATAGATATTATATAGTGTACATTAGTTAGTATCTAGTGCATACTGGATAGAGCAGGTGGGTCAGTGGATAGGAGTTGGATTACCAATATGTAGACCTGGGTTTGATTCCCGGTCACACTACCTGTCTGTGTCCTTGGACAAGACACTTCATCTGCATTGTCCCAGTCCACCCAGCTGTAAATGGGTACCAGCCTTGGTTGGGGAAGTAACCTAAGATGGACTGGCATCCCGTCCAAGTGGTGTCGTAGACTCTTATCCTCACGCTATGGTATCCGGGGATAAGCACCGGCGACTATGGGCCTCAGGGCCTGTAGAGGACTTATTTACACTAGATATCAGATCTTCATCAAATATTACATTGTGCACAAGACAGCCAAATATTGTATAGTGCACATTTGATGCTATCTAGTATGCACTAGTTAAAGTAGTATCTACTGTGCACCAGATGCAATAGTTATTATTAAATTATAAGTAAGCAGGAATAATGCATGTAAAGGTCAGGGCTTGGCTGATGTTTCTGTGACCCTTGTTATTATCGGAGTGAAGAAGGCACACAAGTTATTCCAATGAAGTATTTTCCGCTTTGCTGTTAACATTTTTAATATATTTGTGAAAAGCAAAGATTATCTTTGTTTCTTCTGCATAAAATGGTTGTTGTTGTTTGTTTTTCCAAAGGTATCACACTGTTTCCAGCAGCTTTTACATCTAGTTTTCCCCTCTTTTTCTGCAAGGTTTGTCTTTACAAGATATTCTCATGTTAACAAGGGAAGTGTTTCTCCATGGATCAAGAATGCAGGACAGAGTGTGCGTGTGAGAAAGGACGACAGGGAGGAAAGTAAGAAAGGCATAAATAGTGAAAAGACTGAATTCATACCCACGAGGAGGGGTGAAGGGGTCCACCAGACTCTCACTCCACT
This sequence comes from Chatrabus melanurus, assembly GCA_900302635.1. NCBI lineage: Eukaryota > Metazoa > Chordata > Actinopteri > Batrachoidiformes > Batrachoididae > Chatrabus > Chatrabus melanurus. The sequence continues at coordinate 4,272 of OMMV01003488.1, forward strand.
TTCCTTCTAATGCTTCTGTCTTTCTGTAATCTCCCCCACTCACCCACACTTTCACTCTGACATTGTGTCCGTCCAACAAAGACGTCCCTGCAGCCTCCTCATTATAAATACATGTCATTGGATCACAGCTCGTTTGAATCCCTGAGTCTGCTGTGGTCTAAGTGGCCGTGACTGAGCCCTGAATGGGTGGCCGAGCGACAGCTACACCAATGGAGAGAAGAGTATGTGTGTGTGTGTGTGTGTGTGAGCGGGGTGTGTGTACAGAGACGATCGCAGCCCCCAGCCTATGGGAATGAGAGCTGCACTGCAGGAAAGGGGCAAAGGTCAGACCGTCTGCTACATACAAATACACACGTGCAGTTTACTGGATAGTTGGTCTGTTGCTCTAAAAATTCTGATTAAAACAGCTTCGTGTGGAATTCAGTTACTGTCAGGTCCATAAGTATTTGGCCATCGAGACAATTTTTGTAATTTTGCCTCCGTACACCCCCACAATGGAGTCCAAATGAAACAATCAAGATATGCTTGTAGTGTAGACTTTCAGCTTTAATTCAAGGGGTTTAACAAAAAATATGACACTAACCATTTAGGAATTACAGCCATTTTCATACACAGTCCCTCCATTTTCACAGGCAACGAATAATTGGACAAACTAAATATGAAGATTATTGTTAATACAAATAATCACTTTTACAGGCAGTTTTCTTTATTAAAAGTCAGGGAATGGATGCGTGAACATTTCTAAGTCACTGAATATGTCTCGGACTTCATTTGCATCAAACATTAAGAAATACAAACAGTGTGGTACTTTATGATAAAGATGTCTGGAATGGGCAGTTCTCAAAAGTGAGTGTGCAAGAAGAAGATGAGTGAGGGAAGCCACCAAGACACCCACGACAACTCTGAAGGAGTTACAGGTTTCTGTGGCTGTGACTGGAGAAACTTTTTACGATTGCATCACAAGTCACAGCTTCATGGTGGATTTTCATAACAGAAAACAGATCACAGAAACAGATTACTTTCGGTCTCTGAAAATGGAGGGACTCTATATAAAAATGGCTGTAATTCCTAAATGCCATCAGAAGTGTATCTGTACCGGCCTTGGCTGGGGAAGTAAATGTGAGGCATCATTGTAAAGCGCTTTGAGCATCTGCTAGACGGAAAGGCGCTATAGAAATGCAGTCCATTTATTTATTTAATGCAGTTTTTTGTTAAAACAACTGGAATTAAAGCTGAAAATGTGCACTACAAGCACATCTTGATTGTTTCAATTCAGCTCCATTTGTGGTGATGTACAGAGACAAAAATACAAAATTTGTGACACTGTCCAAATACTTATGGGTAAGACCGTAGCAGCTGAAACAGGGAACTGCTGCATGTGCAAAGTGTGAAGGAGGTGCACTCTAAATCTGGGGCAATAAGTTTCCTGCTGCCTCAACAACAAACCAGGAATCTAGTCCTATCTCACTTAGAAGGAGGGAACTTAGAAGGAAGGGTGTGCACATGTGTTTATATGTGTGTGTGCCTGCGTTAAAAACATCTGATTTTGCAGGGGGAACGCGAGTGTCTCTCTCCCTGCGGAGCTGCAAACCAGGCCACAGTATTGTACTCTCATTGCTCCTCCTCTGTCAGCCTCTCGCTCACTATCAACGGTTCTATTTTTGAGTCAAAGCCTCCATTCCTCCCTGGGTACTACAAAGTTTTCCTCACTCAAGTTTTCAGCCTCCAGAGATATGACCTGGACTTGACTAGAAATCCATAAATAATAAATAATGACTGGCAGATATAGTAAATATCCTCGCGAACCTCCCGATCCACCAATTAGCTCTTGTACTATCTTAATTTGACAGTATGATTGTATGATTCAATTAAAGGCTTTTTTTGGTACAAATGAATGACAGGGGCTGATTGGAGATCAATAAAAAAAAGGTTGATGTAACTTTGTGCTTTTGCATGTTTTAATTTGTATGCACATCATGCGCATACACTTCATGTGCATGCGTGCATTCTGAGCTGCGATGGCGGCTTTATTATAATCATGGCAGCCAACCCGCCACCTTCCAGCACCTTTGCTCATATTCTTAGCTCCTCCCTCCTCACTGGATTAGGACCCTCTGTAGCTGCCTGTGCATGGTGCCTGATGGGAAACAGAGTTTCCACGGCAGCGATCAGAGGGATGGGATCCTCTTATGTTATTCATAAAGGTGTCATATAACAACCAAGTAATAATCCCATTTGGTAATGTGGTCTGTGGATGATTTGGTGACACATTCTGCTGATGGAGAATCGGCTCAGACCCTCCCAGAACATGCAGAGTTATGAAAATATTTTTTCAAAGAATATTTTAGTGGTTCCTTAGTTATGGGTCCACACTTTTCCTATTCTTAATTAAGCAGATGACAGAATTTATCGCATTATTTATTTATAACATTTATTTATATAGCAGTTTCAGTTGTAAATACAGTGCTGCACAAATTCAAAAATGATAAAAAATAATATATTATTATTATTGTAACATTTATTTATATAGCACGTTGAGTTGTACTTACAGTGCTGCACAAATGAAGAAATTATGAAAAAGAATCAATAATAATAATAATTATTATATTTATTTGTTGATATAGCACTTTCAGTTGTACATATATTGCTCCACAAATTAAAAAATGTTTTGTTACTATTATTATTATGTTGTTGTTGTTGTTATTATTATTAAAGCTCAACACTAGCAAATGAATGTCAATCCATCACACCTGACACCTGAATCCATGTGTTCTCTGCTGTTCCCTCATTGAAAAGTGCATGAGTCCACAGACACACACCTGTTATGATTATTTGCATACCAGCCTGTGATTGGCCGGTTCCAATTTATGATGTAGCGAATCAAGGCCTTCCATGTTCACGAGAAACTCAGATTTCAGGCAAGTGCAAAGAAACTGTTCATTAAAACATTACCAAAAAAACAAACCCCACTATAGTGACAAACTGAACATACGTCATAGCGTGCAGCAAAAATAAAACACATTTGGAGGAAATCATTAGAATTTTTTTTATGGAAAGTATCTTTTTCATTCATTCCTTATTTTCATCACAGTCATCATCCTAGCAACAGTGTGAAGCCAAACATGATTTTAAAAGAAAAGCTCTGAGACCTGTGCAGCCAATTGTGTAAGAGATCTGCAACCCGAGAGCAAACGAGTGAAAGAGAAAATACAATCAGTGAGAAAAATTGTGAAATGGAGAATAATGATAAGCATATGAGTGGGAAATAGGGGAACAAGGGACAAAGAGAGACGTGAGTCTCAAAAAAGTGTCATTGCCAGGCTTCTGTTAGGCATGAGTGACAAAGTATGTGGACTGGTGGTGTGTGAATAGTTTGGACACACATGCACAGTTCCAGTGAGACAGCTCTATGGGTCTATTGATGTGACCGGGAGGGAGCTGTCCCTTTCTGTAGAGCTAATGAAGCCTGCGCCCGCCAGCATAAAGGCGAGCAGGGAGTTTGCGCGGCGCTCCTTCACCCATTCACTCGCTTCCTTCCTTTACTCAGCTACTGATGAGGTAATGCTTTCTCCCATAAAGTGACACCATATACGTAATGCACCTTTACGCCTTTATAACTACTGGACGAAGAAATCTTCTACACACATACAGTCGGGTCCATAAGTATTTGGACAGTGACGCAATTTTTGTAATTTTTCTTCTGTACTCCATCACAATGGAGATGAAATGAAACAAGATGTGCTTATAGTACAGACTTTTAGCTTTAATTCAAGGGGTTTAAACACAAAAAAAAAATCACATTCAACATTTAGAAATTTCAGCCAATTTTATATATAGTGCCTATATGTTCTGAGACCATAAGTAATTGGACAAACTAAATATAAACATTATTGTTAATACAAGTAATCACATTTACAGCCTGTATTCTTTAGACAAGTCAGGGAATGGATACCTGAATATTAATTACCAAGTCACTGAATATGTCTTGGACTTCATTCACATCAACCATCAGGAAACACAAGCAGTATGGTAAATCTCTCTGGAGTAGGCAGTTCTTAAAAAAACTGAGTGACAGTGCGAGAATGAGACTGGTGAGGGAAGCCACCAAGACACCCAGACAACTCTGAAGGAGTTACAGGCGTCTGTGGTTGTGACTGGAGACACTGTGCGTCATGTAACAGTCACAGCTTCATGGTGGAGTGGCTACAGAGAAGGATTTTCACACAAGATGAAAAAAAGTCAACTCTGGGTTTGAGTCAACTATGTGGTTCCTGGCAAGCTGTAGCTGAATTTTCACATCTTTTTTTTCAGAGAATCCTTCTCTAGGCCACATCACAATGAAATTGTATAAATGGTGATGCAACAGTTGCACTATGTACAGTTTCTCCAATCACAGCCACACTGTAAAAAGGATGTGGTCAACAAGTCATAGTAGCTTGTTTCTTTAATTTACTTCCACTTAACAAAATGAATTATGAAATTTCAACGGAATATCATGAGTTATCATCATACAAACTCAGGTTTGTGAGTCAGTTCATAATGCATCATTATAAATCATTTATTAGTGCGAAGATTTGGACGTGATACATGAAGGCACACATCATAGGTACCTATTATATCACATAAAATCAGAAAATCAAACATAAAATCAGTGAAATGAAAATTTCAATGTGTCAATATAACTTAACAGTGTGAGCTTGAATCATAGTAAACGGATCTATCAGCAGCACGTGAAGTTGAATTTACTCACGTACTAATGCAGCAACTGAACTTAAGTTTTCAAGTAGGTCCACCTTGATAATTTTTACAGTGCACAGAAGCCTATAACTCCTTCAGAGTTGTCTGGGTGTCTTGGTGGCTTCCCTCACTAGTCTCCTTCTTACACGGTCACAGAGAGATTTACCATGCAGTACCATACTGTTTGTGTTTCTTAATGATAGATGTCAATGAAGCCCAAGACATATTCAGTGACTTGGAAATGTTCCTGTATTCATCCCCTGACTTGTCTCAAGAAAACTGACTCTAAAAACGATGATTTGTATTAACAATAATCCTTATATTTAATTCATCCAATTACTTGTGGGCATTGAAAATGGAGGGACTGCATAAACATGACTTTAATTCCTAAATGGCTAATACAATATTTTTTGTTAAACCTCTTGAATTAAAGCTAAAAGTCTACACTAAAGCACAGCTTGATTGTTTCATTTCAACTCCACTGTGGTAGCGTACAGAGGCAAAAATACAACAACAACAAAAAGGTCATTGTCCAATTATTTATGAACCTGGTAGTCATCCTGCTAATGGACACAGTCCTATGAGACAAACAAACTATGTCTGAAAGAGGTCATCATTTTGATAACAATGTTAATGAGATTTTCAAGTTTGAGTTGATGGAAATCAAATTGTCTGAAGCTGTAAATCCACTTTGTGTATACATGTTGGAAAACCCAACAGCTTTTCTCGTTCCTCCAGCATGGAAGCATGGAGTATTGCTACAAAGCTGCCATCAGTCTAGAATGAGACAAAGGCAGGCACCACACTGCAGAGCCTGAGACCAATGTGTCACTCAGAGAAGAAATGTCACAGAAAGCAGAGACGCGGCGAGAAAAGACTTCCAGACAACACAATCGCACTTCCAGCAGGGGAGGTCTGACTTCAGGCTGCCTGCCTGTCTGCCGCTCCGCTGAGACTACAGATGATGAAGGAGCTCTTGTCCGAGTCTACACCCAGTCTAGTCCTCTGAACGACCGCTTTCAGCTAACAATAGACAGCGCCGCTTATCCCGGCAACTTCATTAGCATCCCGCAGAACCCTGACAACCCAAGTGGCTCGAAACACACGCGGGCCAGACAGACCCTTTTCTGGCCTTGACCCTATGACCTTTGGGTTCTCTTTCACCTGCTACCACCACATTCACGCCGGCGAGGCTGTCTCGCCAGCGCCTGGCTGTTCTGCATATGTTCCCCTTACATTCCCACGCTCCGAGCGCACACGTTTTGACACACACAGCCGTATTCATCGAGACATTATGCAGATTCGCATTGTGTCTGCCTGTCTGACTCTTTTGACCTCGTGACATCTTCCTGACGTCATCGTTTTTAGCAGAGGGGATACTTTCATTCCCCTCCATTGATCAATAAAGATCTGACTGGCAGAGATGCACACAGTCGACTCACACTGAAGAAAGTGAGGCTTTAGCTCCGGTCTTAGGCCCGCCTCATGTCCGCTAGACTCCTTTACGGTGAAGTTCACAATCTGTTTTCCCGGGACATCAAGGGTAAACGCGCCACTCCCCTTTCGCCTCTCCTTCCTCTTCCGGATTCTTCACCCTTTGTCATTGGCCGAGGGCAGCCTCGCGTCCCCTCATTGGGTAGCATAACGGGCAGAAACGGTGATGC
>OMMV01003558.1:3661-15753 GCA_900302635.1 Chatrabus melanurus
TTTGTTTGTGGTTTTTTGGGGGGGGGGGGGGGGAGATTAGCCCACAGATCTCTTACTAATTTTCCTCAATGTCTTGCTTGTCTTCCTCCTCCACAGGCCGTGTTTGACTGTGTTGTCACATCTCTGAAGAACGTCCTCAACATCCTCATCGTGTATCAGCTCTTCATGTTCATATTTGCTGTCATTGCAGTGCAGCTCTTTAAGGGGAGGTTCTTCTATTGCACAGACAGCTCCATGAATACGGAGAAAGAGTGCCAGTAAGTGGCTGAAGTACTCATGCAGCACAGGTTTCCTAACGTCTGCAGGATGCAGTGTGTGGAGCACTGGAGCCATACAGGATTCATCCATATACATATATTTCACCTCAGTGTAGCCTCTAAGGAGGTTAGGCTTTCATTGCAATTTGTCTCTTAAGTAACCATATATATGAATCCACTTTATGCCAACATCATAGAGAAACACATCGTATTGCCGTGTCTATAGAGTAACTGCAATGGGATCGTGTGTGTTGCTGAGTTGAGACCACAGCACGACAATTTGAGCATCTTCAAATCTTCCAGTGCCATATTTCCTGGATCACATCATAACATGTATTGCATGGTATTACATACGTGTTATTACAGCTAGAGCGGCACACAGGCATTGCACAGGCGCGCAAACACACAACACATTTGTATGTAATACACATGTAATAACACACTCAGCCTTACCAATGTCTTCCATAAAGAATTTGTGTGATGTGGAGAAGCATGTTTTTGTTGTTGAAACCATGAACAAGAGGGGGAAAAAATAAAATACACACCTCGAAACAACCCAGCTTTTAAGGTGAGCACATGAAAGTGTCTGTGGAGCATGGGAGTGGCCATAGAGAGGAAAAAAATAAAGAGAAAAATACTGTGTAGCTCTCAAAATGCTATTGCGTGTGTTAAATTGTGTACATGAGCTAAACAATTGAATAATTCTGGCAGCGCCTACGGCCAAGGCATTCATTCCTACGTTTGGATGCGTGTATCTCTCTGAGCAAACAAAATCAATTCTGCGATCAACAAAAGTATTTCCAGCTGTTATCCACATAAATACACAATAGTAACGTCTGTCACTCAGTGTCACTCTCAATTTAGCAAACTCTGTGCAAGCTCAACTTGGCACAGTATGAGAACTAATCACATGTGGGAACAAATTAATAAAACTGTGTCAACAAATTGTATCCTGTGCATACACAACAGTGTTTCAAGCACCCTCTATAGAAAAAGATGTAATATATTTGTTGCACATCTTGATCAAGAGGTGGATCTTGCTGTTTTTCTTTGATCCTGATTCCTTTGGTCCTGATCCTGTTAGGATTTGTATTTCAATTGAACCAAAGATGCAGACAGTAACCACACGGGAAATGAAATAAGTGAATTTATTACCAAAATCAAGTTGTGAAGTCCAAAGTCAGGGAGTGTCCAAAGGATGACGAGTCCAGGCAGGGAAGAGTCCAAAAACAGTCAGAGGCATGGGCGAGGAGTCAGCAGTAGTAACGGTTTGGATCATGAAGTGGGCGAGACAAAACACGAACAAAACACAAGCCAACAGGAGCGGGAACAAACGAGAATAATCCAGCAACTGAGAACAAACTGTGACCAACTTAAATAGTGACACATAACGAGGAGACGAGCGACAGGTGAGGTGATTGTGACATGAATCAACTGTGCGCAGTGACAGGAACACCTACAAAACACGCAGACAAAGTGACGGACAGAGTGAAATGTCAAACTACAACCAAACCTGAGTGAGTATAAAAAAAATACTAAACACAAACTCAGTGAAATAAAAACTAAAGCGGAACTCAAAAATGGCTAAAGTATAAAACAAGGGTAAAGTGACCAAAAACTACAACATTTAACACTGAGACACAGGACAAGGGGTAGATCCTAACAGATCCTGCCTTTGAACTTTGAGCTTTGATTATGTACTTATAATTGCTGATAGTTCAGAGATCAGGATCAAAAATCAGTATTCACCCTTTGATCTTGATTTCTTTGATCCTGTAATCAGGCTCAAAGCAAAATAGTCAGACAGACCAACAGCAATGAAAGCATAACCTCTATCACAGAATCAAAGAAACCAACAGTCAGGATTAAAGTTCAGCAGTCAGAGTCAAAGATGAGTAATCAGGATCAAGGGTCAGTAATCAGGATCAAATTCAGTGATCAGGATAAACGATCGGAATTAAAGAGTGTTCAGGAACAAAGATAAGGAAAAGAATCAAAGGTCAACAAGCAGGATCAAAGGTTTTTCAGACAGGAACTAGAATTTAGTTTGGAGTTTAACTAAAATTAAAGGAGTCTGTGGAGCCTTGGCAGCGGTGCCTGCTCTCTGACTGACCTTCAAGTTAAACTTTGAATTAAGTGATTCGTTCTGTTACCTACAGAGGCTATTACATTGACTACAGCAGAGACAAAAAGGAGGTGAAGAGAAGAGAATGGAGGAGACATGAATTCCACTATGACAATGTCTGCTGGGCTCTTCTTACACTTTTCACCGTCTCAACTGGAGAAGGATGGCCTCAGTGAGTGTGCTTTTCACCATAACGTTACTATTTGCAGTCCAAACTGGCACTTCCTGCCATGAAGTAACAACTGGAAATGCACATTTTCCATCAAATTAATGTAAAGTAACACTTGTGCTTTAAAAACAAACATGATCAATAACTAAATTAAGTTTCCTTCCTTTCATATTATCTCCTGCCAGGGTGCTCCAGCACTCTACTGACGTTACAGAGGAAAACATGGGTCCAAGTCGAGGAAACCGGATGGAGATGTCTGTTTTCTACGTGGTCTATTTTGTGGTCTTCCCATTCTTCTTTGTCAACATCTTTGTGGCTCTGATCATCATCACTTTCCAGGAACAGGGCGACAAGATGATCCAGGAGTGCAGCCTGGAGAAGAACGAGGTGCGGACCAACTGCACGATGCATTTGTTTAATTAGTTTTCCTTTTCTACCACATTCAGTTCGAGCTCTTTGTGTCTGTTCTCTCCTTCAGAGAGCTTGCATCGATTTCACCATCAGCGCCAAGCCGATGACCCGCTACATGCCGCAGAACAGACAAACATTCCAGTACAGACTGTGGCATTTTGTGGCCTCGCCCTCTTTCGAGTACACTGTGATGGTCATGATCGCCCTCAACACTGTGGTTCTGATGATGAAGGTAAATCACAGCAGAGAAAGTAATGGAAGAGGATTTTAAATTGTGAGTTAGACTCAACAATGTTCCAAATTTTGACCTGACTCATTTTTCTTCCCAGCAATCTTTAGTTTAATTTGGACATGCCAATTAAAATTAAGTAGCAGACACATGCTTAAAATTAGAGAAAATGTATTTCCTTATAAATTTTATATTTTAAATTCAATTTTAAATTTTGAGAAAATAATTATCATATCTGAGATTAGTGAGTTGAATGTCACAGATAAATATTTTAATTGAAAACTCTTGATCCTCTTTTGTTGTTGTTGTTGTTGTTGTCTGCCTTTGATTTATACCTGTCAACCCACAAGTGTTGGATTACAAACTTTAAAAAGGCGTTCCTGAACACATCAAATGTGAAATGAAATTTCCACAAACAAAACTGCTCCAGTATGCCGGCACTTTGCAACAATAATTCTACTTTGAATAAAGTAATAATAATAATAAATACAAACTACTGGGCACTTAGAGAGTGCAACATTCCTTCAAGCAGCATTTTGGAAATTGTTTGCCTGTCTGATTGTTTGGCAGCAGGATATCTGCTGATCCCCTTAAAAAAAATAATAATAATAATCATCCACAACCTTACCTGGGTGGTTGCCAACCAGGACCCAGGGCGGTTCTGGACTGTGGTGGATGTGGTGATGTACATGTAAATGCTTCCAGGCATAAACTCCTGGCCAAAATAAAAATACCTGGTGATTGCATAACCTCTTTCATAAGGAGATAACATTGTTTGTAATAGATCGCCTAGGAGGATGGCTGTGTTGGCAAGTTCCAACCAAAGGACTTTGATGGGCAAACCTAAACATTTCTGGCAATTTTTTTGGCTTTGAGCTGTTTGGTTTGGAGGTGTTTCAATTTACTTCCACCAACAAGTAGCACTTGGTGTATAAATCAAATCCCCATTTTACAGAAGACACCATAACATGGTTAGTGCTTGTGTTTGAAATGCGAGATGCTTGTGGCGCATTTTCTGACCAGAACACTTTTCTGAGCCTAACGCAGGTTCTGCACAGTTTTTGTTTGTTAGTAGTAGGGGTGGAACGACACATCGCGTACCGTGATAATCGTATTGTGGGGCCTGTATTGAATCATATCGGTTTGTTTTTTTTTAATGAGTATCGTGATACCATGAAAAGTCAACTACTGCATGGAAGAAATAATGATCTCTTGCAGAAGAATCACAAATGATTCATAAAATATACCAAAAGGAAACGGATAACATCAAGGATTAATACTTTAGAATAATTCTTTCTTGAAAGTTAAACATTCACCACACATTACTTTCTACATAATTAGTGTGAACAGCTATGTAATTATGTATCGTGATATGCATCGTATCGTGGAGCTAGTGTATAATTCCACCCTTAGTTAGTAGCAATGCCACATCAGACTTCGCAATGGCATTATTAGTGTTAACCCATAAGAACCCATGGTGACACAGGTGTCACCGTCCCTTCAAATGTTCTGGAAATGTCATCCTTGACTTTAACTAATGAAGTCCCAAAGTGACATATATTGAACATCCTGGGGTGGTCATGTGACAATGTATGAATTTTGTTGTATCCATGACAACATTTTAACCCATGGTGACACAGGGGGTCACACAGGTGTCACCATGGAGTCTTATGGGTTAATATAATATTGACACCCAAAATGTATTCATAAATGGACTGCATTTCTATTGCACTTGAAATCTGATGCAGACAAGCAAAGCGCTTTTCCTCACATTCACCCATTCTCACACACACACACAGATGTCGGTGCTGCCATGCAAGGCGCCCAACTGCACACCGGAAGCAACTTGTGGATTGAGAACCTTCCTTGTCTTTGTAAGTTTTCACTGTGGTCTGGGGGGGGGGAATCGAACCAAGGATTCTCTGGTCACCAGCCCACCCCTATAACCTCCAAGTCACCACCTCCAATTGTTATTAGAAACATTCCTGTTGCAAAAAAAACCAAAACACAAATACGACATTTTTTTTCTATTTCATGAAAGAGACAAATCAATTATCAAATTACAAACCTCATTTTCAAATTTAACGAAAATACAATAGATTTCTTTGGGGTATCTCTGAGTTTAACTGAAGAAGTCACTTGGACGAGAGGTGAAACATCTTGAAGACCAACAACGAGAGTAAAGTTCTTGATATCTCCTACCTGGACCACTGAGAACCTTCATCGAAATTTTTTTTTCCCTGCTCAATACATGACACAAAAACAGTAGATGATGATCACTCAATAAAAAAAGGATTGCACAAATTTAGTTAAATACAATTCCATTTTCTAATAAATTGCAGGACACCTAAGAAAAATTGTTACGAGGCTTTTGGAGAAGCCTGACCTGTAAAGTGAGTGGATCCAGATCAGATTTTATAGAAACAGACCTTTTTGTTCTTTTTGTGCCTTCAGTATTATTCAGCTCCAACAGCATACGATACAGTCCTGAAGCACCTGAACACAGCCTTCACCGTCCTCTTCTCCATGGAGTGCATACTGAAGATCATGGCCTTTGGTTTTGTTGTGAGTACAAACCCAATAACATAGTACAGCAATTGTAAGGTTACCTCGTTCTACCGATAAACACTTTTGTTTTTTTGTGTTTGTCTGCAGAACTATTTCCGCGATACTTGGAACATTTTTGATTTCATCACCGTTCTTGGCAGCATCACTGAGATAATTGTGGATTTACAGGTAAGCTGTTGCCAAGGCGTCGCTTATTTTCACATCACCCTGGCCTTAAAAAAACAAAAACAAGTTGTCCGTTTTAATTGCAGCGTTATTTGTCTGTGCAAGTTTCCTTACAATCCAGATACAACTAAAGTCTGGTGATAAATGTTCATCATGTGTCTGTCCCTGTGTCTCGTGTCTAAATGTTTGTGTCCCAGTCGGTGAACACCATTAATATGAGTTTCCTGAAGCTTTTCCGAACAGCCAGGCTCATCAAGCTCCTGAGACAAGGTTACACCATTCGTATTCTGCTGTGGACTTTTGTGCAGTCCTTCAAGGTCAGATAGTCTTTTATTTCTTGTCATTTTAACTCCTCCCACAACATTAGCAATCATTTAAAAAAAACATGATTATCATGTAACAAATTCTTGTATTTTAATGACTGTACGCGTTGTCTCCAACAGGCTCTTCCTTACGTCTGTCTGCTCATCGCGATGCTTTTCTTTATATATGCCATCATTGGAATGCAGGTATGTAAATATTTTCTAATCTCTCACTACTATTGTCAGAAAAACCACTTTTCACTGAAGTAACCGTCTCACCGCAGGTGTTCGGAAACATCAGGCTGAATGACGAGACTCACATCAATCAGCACAACAATTTTAAGACCTTTTTTGGTGCTCTGATGCTGCTCTTCAGGTGAGCTTTGTGAAAACAGGCTACAAACCGCTGGAGATCTGTCTGAGCTTTTCGTTTGACACATTGAGAGACTGATTTTCTGTGTCTGTATTTAATCCACCAGGAGCGCCACAGGGGAGTCGTGGCAGGAGATTATGCTCTCCTGTCTGTCTGGTCAAGACTGTGAGCACGACTCCTCCATCGCTCCCTTCGTAACATCGCCAGACCACGAGGGAGGCTGCGGAACTGACTTTGCTTACTGCTACTTCGTCTCGTTCATCTTCTTCAGCTCGTTTTTGGTCAGGGCTAAAATATTATCTTTAATGGAGTTTACATTTGTGTCATCTTTTTTTAACCTTCACCAAGGAGGTTGTTTTCACCTGTTTCTTTGCTTGCCTGTCTGTCTGTCTGTTTCCATTCATTCATTCATTTTCTATACTCGCTTACTCCAATTTAGGGTCACGGGGGTGCTGGAGCCTATCCCAGCAGTCACTGGGTGAGAGGCGGGGTACACCCTGGACAGGCCGCCAGCCCATCGCAGGGCTGTTAGTTTCCAGGACGACATCAAAATTAATGAATAAAGTTTAATGAAACTCAGTGGAGGGTCAAGTAAAAACCCATTAAATTTAGGTGCAGATCCAAATCAAGGGGAAGCTCAATGATTTTTCCCCCTCTTTCATGAACATTGGGAGATAACGACATCGGAATCAAAGTTTTCCAATCATGATCAAAGATCAGCAATCAGAATCAAAGTTCAGCAGTCGTCATCAAAGATCTGTGATTAGGGATCAGCAGTCAGCAATCCCTATCAAAGGTCAGGGTTAAGAAAAACTGTAACAATAAGGATAAAAGTTCAGTCATCAGAATCAAAGAGCTGCGATCAGGATCAATTGTCAGTGAACAGAATCAAAGCTCAGGATCAAAGATCAGAGATTCAGATCAAAGTCAGGAACATGCTCAAAGATTTGTAATCAGGATCAAAGTTCAGCAATCTGGTTCAAAGATCATTGGCCAGGAAGTAAAGTCAGTACTCACAATTAAAGGTCGACAATCAGCATCAAAGTTCAGCTATCAGGATCAAAGATCAGTAGTCATGATAAAAGGTCAGCAATCACGATAATAGGACATCAATCAGGATCAATTAATGTACCGATCTTCATGAGAAAAATCGTGCTTATGTATCCCATATTTGTCTATCCATAGGTGTCCTTTACTCCAGATCCAGACAATAATCTGGATTTAGTGGGCAAAAAATGTTTCTTTCTTTCTTTCTTTCTTTCATCAACAATAAGTATTGTGAATAAATGTTATGTCTTAGTATTTCTAGAGTGGACTCAGGACTGGAATTCAATTTGTGAATGAAAGGGGTCTGTGGGCCTTAGGGGAGGGATGCACTCTACCGAGTACCCTTCCAGTTTCCTTATGGTCTTATTTCTTTTTCCTCACTCCTCAGATGTTAAACCTGTTTGTGGCTGTGATCATGGATAATTTTGAGTACCTGACACGAGACTCCTCGATCCTGGGTCCCCATCACCTGGACGAGTTTGTCCGCATCTGGGGAGAGTACGACCGCTTAGCCTGGTGAGGCTAGACCTTTTATTGCTTATTTATATTTAGTTTACAGTTTTTCAGTTACATACGTCTGTTCTTTATGTGTCCAGCAGAGGGCAGTCAAAGCTTGTGACATGTCAGGGGATAATAATATTTACACAATAATGTTTCATTTGGAGGAAAATTTTACATGTACAAGTCCAGACTTCTGACCTCACAATTCTCCTACACCCACAAGACCAGGAATATCTTTATTTACACTTACAAAATGTATTAGATAGAAAGGTGTACCTAATTAAGTGTGTGATGAGTGTGTATATATATATATATAGTACTGTGCAAAGGTTTTAGGAACATTCAGATGTAATAATAATAATAATAATAATAATAACAATAATCAGCTAAATATCTGGAATATTTAAGAAGAAGTAAAATGTGTGACCAATTTTCACCTTTAAAAATACATAGTTCCTTTTAGGTTTGTGTTATAAGACATCAGGTTTTAATGAATCATTTGCCTAGGCTTTTCCATAGCCTAGGCATGTACCCTGTAAAAAGCAGTGATTGAATATCATGAAAACAAATTCATTAAAAATCTGGTGAATGTTGATGCACCAGATCAATTGAAAAAAATCAGCATTGTTTTGCTTATGTAATAACCTATAGACCTGCCTGCCTGCTGAACACTGCCACCTGCTGACCGTTCAGAGGATGCTGTATGGATGATTAATTAGGAGCAGGTGTGGTCGCCAGTGAGAGAGACAGACCGTTTCTGCACAGAAATGTACTAATCCAGAGAAGTAAAACTACTTTCTGATTGTTTCACAGTGGCTACATTCAGAACTCTAATAACACGGTCATAGCTCCACACAACTCGGCCAAAAGGATTTTGTATGAATTTAGCCACAACAGAAAAAGAAAGCAAGGTAGATGGTTGAGTAAGGTACGGAGTGAATGGGCTCTGTGACAGATTTTTTTCAACAGTGGTTATGTTCAAAAACTCAAATAATACATTCACAAGTTCACACAACCCTACAGAAAGGATTTTGCCGCCGAAGCAGACACTTCTTCCTTCTCTCTTTGTCTCTTTGTCTCTCTAAACACGTGCGGTTTCGAAGCTCAGAATGAGCTTTGTTTGTTTTCTTTCACTGCTGCTTATTTACAGCCATTTTATTATTGCCTTATCATAAGCAACTATTTTTGTTTTGTCATGCAGCAATAATAATATAATAACAATTTTATTCGCACATTGATGCTCTGCATGAACTACAGCGAAAGTTTATTATCTGAAAGATTTGTTAGTCCTTTTCGAGAGATGTGCTCCGGTGCTGCTCAAGTTACAATTTTTTCCTCTAACGCTGTAAATTATGATTTTGTGTTTTTCCTCCTCTGCATCTGCAATAACCGACGTTTTCTTCTGAAGCGGTCGTATCCACTACACCGCCATGTACGAGATGCTGACCCACATGTCTCCACCCTTGGGCCTGGGAAAAAAATGTCCTGCTAAGATTGCCTACAAGGTATTTAATTATAATAGCAGTAATAATAGTAGTAATAATAATTACTAGTCTGTACCTGGCTAGCATAGCCGATTCGTCAGGCTATAATGAGGATATGACATATTTTGTAGATTTGCTTTGGTGACTATTTTTTCTTCTTTGAATTGTATAAATCATTCATTAGGTAGAGTATGGATGTAAGCATCAAATGGGTTTGTTCTTGTAAATATTAAAGACATTTATTTGGCCAGAATGATATATTTATGACATGTTTTATAGATTTTCTTTGGTGACTCTTTTTTGTTCTTTGAATTGTACAAGTCATTCATTAGATAGATCATAAAAAATGTGCAAGTCTGATAAAATTTTTCAGTGCAAGAATTTTTGTGATAATGTTATGTGTTACTGTAGGAATGAATGAACCAATGTTTTATGCCAAACATAAAACAACAGTATTCTGTTGCAGAATCTGCAAAATTCGAAGAGGGGCAGTGAAAAATAGCAACACTGTGTAAAAAAAAAAAAAAAGATTTGTTGACTCTACTTGATTCAGTCAAGTGGAGTCAACAAATGTTTTTTGTTTACTTTTTTGTTATAAATATAACATAAATATAATTTTTGTTATAAACATGTATAAAATACCATGATTTTTCAGATGTTAACTGACTTCATGGATGTGACTCATGCTAATGTGGTCTACATAATAAAAATATCGAAGCACAACAACAAAACTAAATTTAACATCCATAAGAACAATTTAAACCAAGTACAAATAAAACATACAAGCCAACAAATATTGTTAAAATAAGATACAACCGTGAAACTAATTATAGACAGCAGTAAATACATGTTTTAACATTAGCCTTACTAGATTCAATGGAAGTGGACTTTTTAATTTCTATATAAAATATCATCACCGCTGTCTCTGCGTGTAAGTATGAGAAAATAATGGAATAACTCTTTTTCCCTCGCTGTCTGTCAGAGGTTGGTGTTGATGAACATGCCTGTGGACGAGGACATGACTGTTCACTTCACCTCTACGCTGATGTCACTCATCCGCACGGCTTTGGACATCAAAATAGCCAGAGGTCAGAGTTCAGTGATGAGCATTTTATTTACCACAGTGTCACATTTTCAGTATTCGGCTTAATGTGAGTGTTGGTCACAGGTGGCGAGGACCGCATTGCACTAGATGCTGAACTCCAAAAAGAGATCAGCATTATTTGGCCTTACCTGCCCCAGAAAACCTTGGACCTACTGGTACCTATCAACAAAGGTCTGGTTCAAGCTTTAGAACCTAATGGCTAATGCAAACAAACAAACAAACAAATAGATAATGGAGTGTGTGTTGCCCATCCAGACACTGACATGACGGTCGGGAAGATCTATGCTTCCATGATGATAATGGATTACTTCAAACTGAACAAAGCCAAGAAGCTCAGACAGCAACTGGAAGCTCAGGTCGGCCCCGAAACATTCTCACTGTCCGAGTCGTACACCTGAAAACCTGACGTGTTTTGTTTGTTACGTTTGTTTCATTCCAGAAGAGCAACTTGATGTTTAAGCGTCTGGACGCCTCGACTCTTCCTGAGGACATTCTGTCCAACACCCAGCCACTGCCTAAGATGGCTCACAGTGCAGGTTCAGCCCTGTGAGTCCGTGCACGCACACAACACGTGTGTCTATATGTGACTGTTTGTGAGTTTGTTTACTGATTTTTTTTTTGTTGTTGTTGTCTTGGTGCAGGACAAGGGGAGGCTTTGTGGCTTTGAGTCCCATCTCACCCCAGGAGCTCTTTTTACAGCCCATCAGCTCAGAAATTGACTCGAGTCAGCAGCAGGTAAAAATAAGGCTTGACCAAAAAAACAAAACAAAAAAAAACAAAGCAGAAAGTAGACATGAATGCAACTGGAACATTTCTAAAATGATATATTTGAACATGTTTAAGCAGGCTGAGGTTACGAGTGGCTCCGTGAAGCGTTCTGCCTCCACTGTTTCGGATCAGCGGGCGAATGGTCTTTGGCAGGAGGAGACGAGTCCTGAGCGAGTTTATCGACCTCGTCACAAAAGCTACAAAGCTGCTGGTCAGTCCTGTTTGCACGTGTCAGAGTGTGTACAGGATTTATTGTAAAGTCACATACAGCTGAAGACTTATGTTTACATACACTTGATCTAAAAATGTTCACACAATTTTCTCCAATTTTGCACACTTCGTGTCACCAAACAATACCTGTGTTAAGTCAATGAGAATGTTTACTTCGTTTCCATATGAAGAGTTCATTTGCAAAACCCTCTAAGTCCATTTTAGTTAAATGGAGGAAAATGCAATTTAAAATGTGAATTTAAAGGAAAACACATTAGAAAATCCACAGATTTCCATTAATAAAATGAAAATTGTATGTTCAAATTCTTTAATATTTTGCACACTGATAGTTTCCTAAGCAGCCAAGTGCACGTTGGC
>OMMV01003559.1:4524-17016 GCA_900302635.1 Chatrabus melanurus
TTATTGAATGTCAGTTTTTATTTCATAAAATACAGCGTGGACATTTCTTGTAATTGTGGGGGTTTTGAGGGACTCTGATGCCAGCATCTTCACGAAGGGGGGGTGGACTGTACCATGTGTGACACAAATGGATAACTTTTCAGGTCAGGTTTTAAATGGGTTTGCGCCACTGCGACGCCTGTGGGAGTATTTTGAGAGTGAATATGTCGCCCGAATTTTTTGGACATGTTCAAAATTCCAGCGACACGAGAGCGAGACCCTGCGACTCACGCGAGGAAATTGAGAACCCCCGCGGACGTCTCAGGACATTCTGGGGTCTCCCTCTGGAATGCCGTTCGCAATTTGTTACCAGCACGCACAGCCCAGTGTGATAGGGGCCTAAGGGAGTTAACTTACTTTAAAGTTGGTTTGTCTGTTTGGTGAGGAGAGAAGGGTTGCTTGCTGAGTCTGTTGTCTTTGGAGTTGTAGTTGTTCCTGCTGCTGTTGTTGCTGCTGGGCCTGGAGATTAAAAATATGCTGATCTTTTTGAGCCAGCTGGCTGCCGAGCTCCTGGTGACTCTGACGGAGCTTGGCTTCGCTGGACACAAGGGCCTGGTAGCACTGACTCAACTCCTTGTACAGCTGTGGAAAACAAATGACAAATAAAAACTAATAGAGATGAAGCGAGCAACAAGAAAGCAAGCGAGAAAACAAGAAAAGGAATGCACGAAGGCCACCACCAAAAAGGATGTCAAATGGAGAAAGAAAAGGGACAAAATTACTTTTAAGACAATGTGGCAGAGATTCAAATAAGGTTTAATTTAGAGATATTTTGTTATATTCCATAGTGACAGGACAGACATGTGGTAAGATAATCAAAACAGGAAAAAGTGGAAAAAAGTAATAAAAAAAAAAAAAAAAAAAAAAAAAAAAAAAACTATCTGAGATTAAAGTTATAAATTCATGAGGACAAACTTAGAAATCATCTGATATCCAAGTCATAAACCAATGAGAAAAAAACTCAGAAATTATCTGAGATTCAAGTCAAATTTATGAGAAAAAAAACCCTCAGGAAATATAAGGAGAGGCGTTTTTCTTCATGTAACTACATAGCGTCACTTTACAAGGTGTATCACTCTCTGCATGACAAATGCACGTTAATGAGCTGCAACAGCTTTGAACACGGCTGCATATTCATATTGTCATATTAATTATCATACGTGTTACTTGAAGGATTAGGGGTTATGTGCATGTGTGTGTCAGCGAGCGACAGAGCGAGGGACAAGACAGGAAAAGAACACGTGAGCAGAGCAAATGGGAAATAACGACGAGAGAAGGAAACTAGCACCTTTTTTTCCAGTTAATCAGTGCAAATCAGAAGTTTGTTTTCTTGCCGAAGATACAAATTTATCCAACACTGTCAGCATGCCCCGTAGCTATGCACACAGACACACACAGTCATACACATCACCGTCTGATCATCATTCTGCATTTGTGTCTCTAAACAAGAGCCTCTCATCTCCATAATTACAGTATAATTTGGCTGTAAAATGAGTTCCCTCAATAACGCCTGCATGAATAACTTCAATAAACATGGCGCAGCACAGAAACAGATGGATACACACGCACACACATATATGCATGCTGCACATGAACGCACAAACACACACAAATACGAGCACACATAAAGTCACCACTTTGTCTTTTTGTTTGATAAGGCTTGCTGCCAATCACGCATCATTAATGTATCTTTCATCCCAAACAAGCAGCGGTGGGCTTGGTGTCCACCACGCCGAGGCTTTGGAAGTGAAACAGGCTCATTTCAAGCTACATGTAACTTCAAAAACCACACGCATGGCTGTGTGGCTGCGCCGATCTGATATTTTGGATCAGTATTGGTCCGATATTGGCCAAAATTACTGGATCGGATATCTAAAATTAAAAAGAAAAGTCTGATCCGATCCTAGTCTCCTCTGGTACATCTGGGGCATGCTGTGGGCTTTGCATGTTTTCCTTTAGGGGAGAGGGATATTTGTTTCACAGTTTGAGTTGATGTTTTCTTAGATCTCTAGGTTTAGCAACTTACATCCAGACAAATGTATTTATTAACAGATTAGTTCTTATTAGACAGAAATGAAAGGAACTGACAAGCAAGCTCATTTCAAACTACATGCATCTTCAACCACACCTGCTCCTAACTTCCATCATGCATGCAAGCTCAGACACGTCCAGCACACAGCAGAGTTCAGCAGGTGCCAGACAGGACAATGGGACATTACAAAAGCAAAACAAAGTTGCTTTTTTTTTTTCATTGATCTGGCGAGTCAAAATACACCAGATCGGAAAGAGTTTGTCCTCAGTCCAAGCCCTTTGAATTTGGTGAGTTACACGATGATAGCACTTATTGTTTTTGAGTTAAAGCTGAGAACCAATGAACAGTGACCATGTTGTCCCACTCATCTTATGTGTACGATTATTCTTAAAGGCCCATTCACACTATGACGTGAAGTGGCTGACGCTGGCTGACGTGGCAGATTCTCAAAAATCTCTGTGAAACGCAGAAGAAGAAGGCTCGCCCCAGGGGTCCAAATTTCCTGTCTTCAACGCTGGTCGACGTAGCTCAGCAGAGGGCGATGTTGTACTAGGCGGAGCTTGACCTTTGGTGACGGTCCACTGACTTACTGTAGGACGTAGTTCAACTTTCGCCATCGGAGGGCGCAGGACATAACAAAGCTGAGCAGTAGCGTAGCTTGGCAGAGCTGATCGTCGACTCAACGTTTGAGACGTCACGTGGCGTAGCCTATATAAACTCACTCTCCGACGGCAAACACCGGGCTAATCTTCAGAGTGTGAATGGACCACGAATAAAGCAGAATGGATGTGCCCATTTATCAATCCATCGATTCACTCATTGCATTTTACAGTGTAGGCATTCCAAAGCCTAGGAATGCCTGCATGACATCATCAGCACATCTCCTGAACGCAGGTTTAATTAATGTTTCTTTGAGGAAAAGGCTCTGCGTTGTTACCTTCAGATGGAAGCCGTCATCACAGCACTAAGTGTGCCCTGTTGCTGCCAAACATAATCAGAACACTCACAGCAAAAGACCAATTTTAGAGTATTTTCACAGTTGCCTGGCCACGTTCTTATCCCCGAGCACAGCTATTTATCTCCTGCAGACCACACTGGCAGTTAGGACCTCTGCTCCTTTATGTGGGACTGCTGGTGTGAATCTGCAGAAGGTCAGGACTATTGTGTGAGCGCCTTAAGAACGGGTTATTTCAGCCCTGTTAGCTGTACTCGATATTAATTCGCTCTCAAATTCTCAAAGGTTTATTCTCAGCGGCTT
Organism: Chatrabus melanurus; assembly: GCA_900302635.1. Taxonomy (NCBI): domain Eukaryota; kingdom Metazoa; phylum Chordata; class Actinopteri; order Batrachoidiformes; family Batrachoididae; genus Chatrabus; species Chatrabus melanurus. The sequence goes on from OMMV01003559.1 coordinate 7,854, forward strand.
TAGTTAGCTGTTTTTGTGTGTATGTGTGTGTGTGTGTGATTTTTTGTTTGTTTTTGGAGTTTTTCATCCTTGAAAGAAATTTGGCGCGAGGTACACTTTCCATTAAACAAAGTGAAGCACAGAAATGAAGGCGCATTCAGTTTCACGTGAATTATTTGCTTAAATTGAGAGGGGAGCCCCCCAAAATTCCCATATTAAATTCGCCTGACGAAAAAATAGAATTTGGTTCCAAATCATGTGAAACCGGAGCAGTAATACCCCTCAGTGTTCCCTCGGTGTTGTTCTCCTCCAGCAGCGATATAATTTAAGTAAAATCCACTGCAGGGTGACGTCACAGTGGCAAGTCATCATGCATGCAAATGTAATTTAACGCTTGAATTTAATCGTAAAATTGCAAATCTTCTGCCTGCACTGTTTATTTACAGTCCTGCTCTACAGTTAAATGACACGTACATTTTTATTTATTTCAAATACACGCAGATGAAGAAACATCAGCCCTGAAAGGTGCAGAAAAGGTTTTGATAAAATGTCATTTCTAATTTCTACCTTTTTAATAACAATGATTTTTCCTCTGATCTTCACCGAGACGGTTTTCTGTATTCTGATCCATCCGCTGCATACCCACACCCACATGAAGACAAACCCCAGAGGGCAGCTTTTTTTTTTTTTACTCATAGTATTCTTTGAATTCTTATTTTTGTTATCACTGAAGCACAACAAAGGGTATGACTGCAGGTGGTATTTTTATAATGATGTGCTCGATCAAATCACATTCAAGGCTACGCTCCTGATTTGGATGCTTCCTTTGCACTGAATCTATTTTACGGAGGACATTTTCACCACTAACTATCATGTTACTTTTACTCTATTGTGAATTCAGGCAACAATATAATCTCCCGTCTATAATATCTGTTATTTATTACAATATTGTACTTTACTCAGTGAAGACAAGGTTAAAATGATAAATGTCTGTTTGAAATACAAAACAGCACATCTTGTCCTTTTTGTAATTGTATAGATCATGTTTAGTTGTAAAATCCTGATGAGCTGAAAGTACTTTTTTCCACATTAGTAAAGCGCTCATTGCGTTATTTGGTGTCTAGCATTTACTGGAAGATTTTGACATATTTTTCTTAAAAGCCACACTGATCTCAGACATTTGATTTTTGTGGACTGACTGTAATCCATGGATGCAATTTGTCATCATTCATGTGTGCATTCATGCACAGGCATCCAAATTTCCCATCATGACATGGAGGGAAGATTTTGGAATTTGAACCACAATCGGTTCGGAAAAATTCGCATTTATCAGAGCCAGTTATTCTGTATACGTCAAATTGAGATTGTCCTGTTGCTGCAGATTTTACAATGCGGAACAACTGATGCACTCTATATGTTGGCATTTAGACAGACGGGTGTGTAACATCGTAGGTTTTTGGGTTAATGACCTCATTAGCGAGTGGGTAAATATGTGCTCGTGTGTTCGTCTTACGTATACAGACGGGCAGCTGTCCAGACCACTGGTTGTCTTGGAGACAGATCCGAACTGATGACCCAATTAGCCGAAAACCGGGCAGACACTGATACACGACCGTATCACGGTAACCAAAGTTCTCGCCGATCACCTGGCCGTTCACAATGCCTTCTGGGATTCCACAGTGACCCGCTGAAAGAGAGACAGCAACAACACGAGAGTCAGACGCGCAGCGCCACAGCTGAAGAAACCTGCCTCAGAAACACAGTTCTTTCAAACACCTGTGACTGTGGAAGAACTGTTGTCCAGAATTTCTTGAACACACACATTCAATTCAGGTGTAATTATTCCTCAATACAAAAATCGGTACAGTAAATGCATCAGAATATTGGATTTCAACAATCACTTCAGCGTTTGACAAAACTGTGTATACAAATGATTCAAGAGAAATGAATTCACTCCGTCTTATGTTGGAATATGTTGTTTCTTTCAATAAATAAATGTAGAAAATGATTCATTTTAAAGATTAAGTACAAACAATCAAAGTGCATGCTGGTACACATACAGAGGGGGAAATTTTTTTGGAACGTTGCAAAACAGTTGGTAACATAATGAGACCCCATTTAGCATGGTGATGTCTTCCTTTTGATACAGACTCCAGAACAAATGTTCTGAAACGTGTGTTGCAAAGGTTTCAAAATCTTCCCAAGACGAATTTGCAGGACCAACGAAAAATTTTAGTATTTTCCCCAGCCACACATTCTATCCATTCTTTAATTATGGTTTTACTTTCCCCTTCTGTTACACATTTCGTCCCGTATTTGCTCACAGAGTGGGTATTGTGTTTCTGCCCATGGTTGCTAGCTTAATTTGTTAGCTGACGCTGATGTGAAGGTGGGCGCCGATAGGCGGGGCGCCCAATGTTCAGCAGGGGGCAGACAAACTACATGTGAATTCAGCAGCAGAGGATAAGTTTTTCTTTGGCCGAGCGCCACCGTCCTTTAAGGGTTAAAGTCTATCCAGCAGTGAAGTATTCTGGGAAGTGCTGCTTGGAGTGAAGCTCCATGGAGAAGTGACAGCACCATGTCACAACATCTGTTACCTCTGGCTGTCACACTGACAGAAGAAAGCAGCCGCTGCTTCTTGGATTATACATATAGAAGAAAAAAAAAAAGAGAGGGGAACATGGAAAATGAATTTACTGAGAGGACAGCAGACGTTCGCTTGTGATAGTTTTGCTTGTGAGGTGGACTTGGCCAGAGGGAAGCAGCTGCGCCGACAGATGAAAGGTGCAAGGCGCGTACCTTCTTTTGATGGCTGTCCTCGTTTGACTGACTCCAAAAAAAAAATCACATCTCTCAAATGCCACATGTGCCTTAGCGCGCACGCGAGGCAGATTTCAGTCACCTCTGTCTACACCATCTAAACACACAATAAAATTAGTGCTGTATACCGAAACATCGTGTTTCCGTTCCGCTCCAAAGCCCAGATGACAGACATTCTCTGACGGCCGAGCCCACCAGCATGAAGCCGGCATCGCACGTAAAGATGGCCGTCGCACCAAAAGTCGTCTGGGTGCCAATCTTCTTTCCATTGGGCGGAGATGGCAGGTCATTGCAGGAGATGACTGAAATGACCACACAGATACAAGACCATTTAAAAGTGGACAGTGATGCACAGCAAGTTAACTTCAAGAGTTCCTCTGACTGAGGAATAATACCGATGCTGACATACTGATTATGGTAAAAATTTGGTGCCTTTTTTTTTTTTTAAACCTCATAAGTGCCTGGCGACAGAAAATAACAGTAAAATATCAAAGGGCAGGGACTTCTTTTGAGAAAATAACGGTCATTCCAAATGTCAAGCAGTCCCTGGGGACAAAAAACAACAACAACAAAAAAAAAACAGTAGCTAAAAATGTCAATGCAACTCTGGTTAAAACTTTTAAAAAAAAGTTTTCCTGACTTGACTCAAACTTTTTTGATTAAATCCGTGGAACAGAAGTAAAAGGAATTCAACAACGTTAAATGAAAATTAAACACTTTAATCCTTCAATCACAGCTATTTTGAAATAATAATGAAAATGTTAAAGGGGAACTCTGACATTTTTCATCCTAGGCTCTTTTTTTTTTTTTCTATTTTTTTTTTTAATAGATGTTTTAAGGTTCATCTTTTCACTCGAGACAAAAACAAAATTAATTGGTGCAATATTGATTTGGAACACAACTACCATCACGCGCTAACCAGCTATATAATGGAATTATACAGGGCAAGCTAAAAACACTCAGAATAAACCTCTTCTTCATCTAAATATAAATAAACTTTTAGAGACGTCCAATTTAAACAGTTAGCTGCTTACCTCAGCGTCGTCATTGTCCGGTGGCGCAGCTCTCCACTGAGTCATTACAAATTGATTGCTGATGAGCGGCTCATTCTGTAAGACCAAACCCCTCATCTGCAACCGACTTGGGACAGCAGCACAGGAATCCCAGTTCGGGATTCAAACCTTGCAAAGCACATGCTGCGGTATAGTCAGGCGGCATAGCAAAACAATTGTTCATTTTGTGATAAAAGCTTTAATTTCTACCACAGTTAGTACATACTATAACGTTTATTTTCAGATATGAAGGCAAGTTGGAACTGACCTGTGAGGACCATGAGAGGTCAATGAAGGGTTACACAGGGGTCGAAATTTAAAAATCCTCCAATCATATTGAAACATACACCATATTATTTGCCTGATCATGAAGATTCCAAAAAGGTATAGTTTGGACTATCTGTGACTGAATGTTATGGAGTTATGGGGTAAAAACTGCAAAAATGGTGACAAAGGTCAATTTCAGTTTGTACAGGGGTCAAAAACTAAAGTTGCTCCAATTTTGGTAAAAAAAAAAAAAAGTGATGCAAATTAGTGGTTGAGCATATAGGGTTTTAAAAAGGAATAATTTACATCATCTGTTATGCTTAGTTATCACGTTACGGGGTAACATATGTCATTTGCCATAGTATCCAATGGACGTTGACCTTGTTTGACAATTACTTTGGAGACCAGACATTCAACACAGTCAAAACTATTCCATTTATTAATCCTATTAACTCAACCAATAATTTGCATCACTTTTTACCAAAATTGGAGCAACTTTAACTTTGACCCCTGTACAAACTGAAATTGACCTTTGTCACCATTTTTGCAGTTTTTACCCCATAACTCCATAACATTCAATCATGTATAGTCCAAACTATACCTTTTTAGAATCTTTATGATCAGGCAAATAATATGGTATACTTTTCAATATGATTGGATGATTTTTAAGTTTCAACCCCTGTGTAATCTTTTATTAACCTCTCATGATCCTCAGAGGTCAAATCCAACTTGCCTCCACAACTGAAAATAAACCTTATGGTATGTACTAACTGTGGTAGAAATTTCATGCTTTTATCACAAACTGAACAATCAACCTGCAATTTTTGAGCTATGTCGCCTGACGAATACACAGAAGGTGCCCCCCTGCCATCATATCATCATGTCACGGTAACTCACCCTGGCAGTGTGGTCTCTCATTTCTCCAACTCCACACGCCATTGGACAAGCACTGGATGTGGGCGGGGCCTAATCTGTAGTATCCTGGATCACAGGTGAACACTATACGAGTTCTGTATTCGTAGTGGGAGCCGTTGACGATCCTCCAGCGTCCGTGCTCGAGAGAAAAAGAACCAATGCTGGGGCATACAACCACTAAAGACAAAAGATGGGATAATGATAATGGGATAATTTAGTCACATTAAAACAAAAAAAAAAAACCAGAAATTTTCCATTTTAAAATTGTCTCATTCTTTACAGTCTGAGTTATAACTTGTGAAAACAGGATCACAAGTCATTTTTACAGCTGTATTGTATAATGTACTTGGTATGAGTGTCAGAACTGTTACAGGTGTTATAAACTTTCCAGTGGAATCCAGGTGAAACTCACCCGAACATCGCGGTATCTTGTTGTGGTTGCTCCATGTTCCATCAGGCTGACAGATGGCCGACGTTAAATCTTTACTGGAGAGTCTGTAGCCGTCGTTACAAAAATAGGAAACTCTGGTTCCAACAGAGTAGTCAGCTGTTAAAACGCCGCCGTTTATTGGCGCCTTGGGTGCCCCGCATGAAATGGCTACAGGAAGGCACAAACACACACACACACACAACAGATAAGAAGATGACAAATCACACAAAACAACTAATTCACCGCTTTGCTTGCCAGATAGGCAGATTTGATTTGCACTTTGTTTGAAATGCTTGTGTGGATTCAATGCCACAGTTTTTTTTTTTTAAATTTGTATATTTTGGAAACAAGCCCACGAGCTTCTTCAAACGATCAAACACTAAAAATGTATAATCAAGACATACTTGAGTTCCAGTTCCAACCAGTTCAAACAAAATGCATGTTGCTGAACATCCTGCTCCGCAGTGGTTTTAAATAGACTTTTTTTTTGTAGAGCTTCATATTATCACACGGTGTCAACAATCTGTCATGCCTCCTTCATTTGATTTTCTCTCAATACCAAGTATGGAGCGGCAGCAGCATCCTGCTGTTTGTTGTTTGGGGAAGTGCGCGGATGAGAGGAAAATCCGAGGAATGTAAACAACGTCTTTGTGGAACGCAGTCATGTAAAGAGCGAGAGAAAGTAAGAAATTATGTTTCAGCTCTGTTACCAAATGATGCAAAAATGAGGTGACATTCATGCGTCGTACATAAAACCCATCATCTGTGCATCCGTAACTTCATTTACTTCAAAGTGAAATGTGTGCACATTGGAGCAAATTGGGGGAAAAAAACATGCCACCGCCACCAAGAATGAGCTGTCTATATTATGTCTGTTTTAGGCAGAGTGATTAAATATAAAAGCAAAAAAAAAAAAAGAGAAAAAAAAGGGATAATATTACACACTGAATTAGACAAATTATCTCTGAGACAAAGTATGGACTAAGTTAACGGAGGGACATTTATGCCACAGATGGAAATTAGCATTACCTTGCTGCTCATTTATTTAATTTAAATGCTACAATACTGTGCAAAACTGTTTGGCACTCATGAATTTTGAATAAAATGTGGGGCCTTATCTTACATCCACTGCAAAGTAGCTCAGCATGAGTTTCATTGCTGGTTTCTGCCTGACGCGGTTATCATTTTCACGCCCGGCTCCCACATTCTTGAAATAGCAAGTTGTGCTAAAGTGTGGCTTATTTTCTGCTTAGATTATGCGGCGTATAAATAGCATTGAGGAGTTGGACATGCCCCAAATGTGCTATGTGCTTTAGACCGTGCACCATAGATCATCAAGATAGGGCCCAAAGTATTTGTTGTTTTTGTTTGTTGTTAGGTCACCAGAAAATCTAATTTGAAATGATCAATCATTTCTATTCTAACAAAAATCAAATGTGATTTTTTTTTAAAATTCCCATTACATTATAGAAGCTGATCAATAATGAAAGTTACTTTCAAAATATGATTTCATTGTAAGTGTACTATCTGGTACATGACAACACAAAACAGAAATTGTATAATGATAAAGGTGAAATTTATACTTATTTATGTACATTATATTGCTAGTTTAAAGGTGTCGGGCAACAAAATGAGCCTAAAAAGTTTGCACATACTATATGTAGGGCATATTTCAGCTTTTATTACAGAGTCAGCAAACAGGGAATCAAAGACAGGGAGAGACATGCAGCAAAGATTGACCAGACCGGGATTCAAACCTGGGGATGCTGCAAACCGCATTTTACAGCATGTGGTACGCACTTTAACCCCTCAGCCATGAGTGCCCCATATAGTGTCATTTTACTTTATATTTCAAATTAATATTGTTTATAATTATATAAAACAAATTTCTATTTTAATTTAATTTTATATTCTGTAATTGTTGTTACATAATTTTGCATGTTATATCATGGTTTCAGCAAATAAAAGAGCCTCACTACTCACTTTGTTTTCTCCTTTAGGACCAGTCTTTTAAAAACGATAACATTTTACCACCCAGAATGTAACCGCAGCATTTTGGGAAATGAAAAGAACATTTCTGTCAACTAACAACCAAACTTAGACCACTCTGAGATATTGCTGTGTCAGCTATAGCTTTCTTTCCCACAAGGTAATTAATAAACATAACTTTTAATGACTCAGGGGTTCGTTGATGACCCAAATCACATTGGATAAGGCTAATTAATTCAGGCAACCCTGAATGCTGAATGACTCATAAAAAAACATTTCATTTTTCTGACACAGAAGAGAGGCATTTTGAAATATAAACATCATTTCACCGTGACTCTGATTTCTAAACACAAAAAGAAAGCAGTATTTGAAAATTGTTTTTTTAGACCAATTAACATCACACAAAGATGAACTTTCAGCGCGGTCGTACGGACGCATCCGTGACTCCCACCTTGACACGCGGGGACAGGAGAGTTCCACGCGTGGTAGCCGAGTGACGTGCGCCGGCAGGTTGCCGTGGCATTGCCTATGAGACGGTAACCACGGTCGCAAGCCCAGCGCACCACGCTGTTGACGTGCCCGCCGCTCTGAGAGGAGATGGAGCCGTGGAGGGGGGAGTCCGGTGTGGAGCAGTACAGGGCTGGAGGGGAAGAAACACATTTCATAAACAAAGCGTGAACACATGATGCTTTTATGTCGCTAAAACAACCAACTGCAGACAACACGATTGTTACGACACTTATTTATAGCATATTCACTATATTATTACTGTATTATGTTAATAGCTCCACAATAATAGCTGAAACTGCTCTGAGACTGCAGAATATCTGCATGCAGCTGGAACATATCGTAACATAGTGACAATACAGCCTGCAGCTGTCAAGAAGTAACACAATTTAAACCTCTTGAGTCCCCACGTCCACACATGAAGATAGCATTTTTTTTAACCTATGTCCTCTTCAAGCTTTGGTTTTAGGAGGTTCATAATAATTTGTTGTAATGAATGTGACTCACCCACAAAGGCCTGATAACATACTATGTTATTACGATGTTATAACAAATTTGTCACATTTGTGATTTTTTTTAATATTGTTTTTGACCCTAAAATAGGCATGATGAGAGGTAGAATCACATTTGTCAAAGTACAATAGGATTAAAGCAGTTGTTGGGCAAAACAATATAAAAGGTTTTGTGATTTTACCTTTCAAGCATATTTTAAAACCAAGTTGCTTCAGCCAGTTAGATGGGTGCCAACATTTTAGACACATTTAACATGCCTACACTCGGCCTCAAACCCGCCCAGGGCACGTCGGAGGTCACTGTCTGATGAAGCCAACAGAATCACATCATCCGCAAAAAGCAGAGACGTAACTCTGAGGTCACCAAACTGGACACCCTCCAATCCCTGACTGCGCCTTGAAGTCCTGTCCATGAAAACCACAAACAGGATTGGTGACAAGGGGCAGCCCTGGCGGAGTCCAGCACCCACCGGGAACAGGTCTGATGTGATGCCGAGAATGCGGACACAGCTCCTGCTTTGGTCGCATAGAGACCGGATGGCGCGTACCAGCGATCCCGGTCCCCCATACTCACGCAGCACCCCCCACAGGACACCTCGTGGGACCCGGTCGTACGCCCTTTCCGAGTCCACAAAACACATGAAGACTGGTTGGGCATACTCCCAAGTCCCCTCTAATATCCGTGCGAGGGT
>OMMV01003585.1:10794-22078 GCA_900302635.1 Chatrabus melanurus
AAAAGGAACCCCCCCCCCCCCCCCCCCCCCCCTGCTAAAAAAAAAAAAAAAGAGTTAATATAGTACATACAATTTTTTTTCTGTGTCTTCATATCAGGGCTTAAAACCAGAATTTTTTTTCAATTGTTTTGTTCCAAGCAGAATTGGTAGTTTAATGTTTCCGGTTTTGGGTTCCACCTTAAAATTATTGCTCTTGAACTGGTTAGAGCCAAAAGAAATACTGGTTAATAACGTTCCACGTAAGACTGTGTGACATAACCATATATGTATCTTTTGGCCGTTAACAAAGGTCAATTTCAGTTTGTACAGGGGTCAAAAGATAAAGTTGCTCCAATTTTGGTAAAAAGTGATGCAAATTACTCATTGAGCTATGCCATAGTATCCAATGGACGTTGACCTTGTTTGACCTTTACTTTGAAGACCAAGCATTCAACACAGTCAAAACTATTCCATTTATTAATCCTTCCAGCCAGTGTTCAGTCATAGATTTGTCAGATTACAGACATCTATAAGGATTCAAGAGTTGAGAGTGAGATGTGTGCTCGAGACTTTCGGCTAATATTGTGTGTTGACTATCCCCAACACTCCCACCCCTCCTGCCGTCCTCCTCTGGAGTCCAGGTGAGGCAGGAGCTGCAGGGCCGTGTGCACGAGCTGAAGGATTATCCTGAATTACTGAGAGCTGCTGAGCAGAAAGTCGTGGAATGCCAGGAGAAACTACGATGCTCAGAGAGAAAGTGCACAGAAAAGTCAGAGTCCATTAGGCAAATGCAGGTTAAGGTGTGCAACGCGTGTCTGGCAGTTGCTAGATTGTAGTATTGCAATCCCATTAGCCTTCTGCTGGTGTAACTTTCCAGGTGTGATGAGCTGTAAATGTCGTTGGTGTCGTTGGATATATATATATACATATATATATATATATATATATATATATACGCTCATTAGTGACTGTTTTGTGTGTTATGAGTACTTTTCTGGCCACACATTTGTGGGCAGCAATAAGGAATGTTGAATTATTGTATTGAGAACATTTTGTTCTCATTTTGTGTGTTTAGTGCTGTGGTGTTTTTAAAAAAATAAAATAAAAAAAAATCTATTTAGGTTTTTGCATGTGATTGGAGCCCTCTTTTCTCCTGTGTTTACTTCAGCCTGTGGCAGATGGACAAATCTGAATGTTAATTTCTGCATGTGCAGACGGAGAGTCAGAACAAAATGTTGAGATCAGCCATGGAGATGAAAGAATCCGTTCACGAGGCCAATTTGCAACTGCAAGAAAAAGTGATTTCGCTTCAAAAGTAAGATATGCTGTCATGTCTGGTATATATGCACATGGCAAACATTTGTCTCCAGATAAGCCTCACATTGCTCAGTGTGTGTGTGTATGTGTGGTTATAGGAAGATGGACGAGCTGCGGCAGGAGAACCAGGAGCTGGAACGGAGGCTTGCCCCTCGAGAGGAAGCTCTCACCTGCAGTAATCGGGAACTAGAGCAACGTTGGTCAGAGTGCCAGGCCCTCAGCCGGCAACTGGACACAGTTTTATCAGACACCAATCTACAGGTAGAAAAAGTGATCGAACACAGACATGGAAGCTGAGGCTGAGATCTGTAAAGTTCAACCTTTATGCCAAAAGCATCCAGTGTGGCGCATTTCAAGCCCTATCTTGATAATCCATAGCACATGGTGTAAAATGCAGAGCACAGGTGAAGGCATCCACCTCCTTTTTGCTATTCAGCGGGTGCATAATCTGAGCACAAAACAGGGCACTGGGTCATCTGTCATCTGGAGTGCACCAGGCCCACATCGTTTTATTGAGAAACCAGAATCAAGTGAGAGGTTTTCATGGATCTGCGTCAGCTTTTCAAAGGACACCAGTGGACAGCGTCCACCAAAGCTCCCTGAGGGGAAGCGGCGAAGCAGTAAAGTGAGGTTTTGTATTTTTGCACAAGTTTACTTTTATTTTGTTTAATGGTTGTTTTCAATTCAGTTTTGCTGTTTATATAAGCAGGCTGTACGTGAGTCTCCGTATTGTGCTCTTTAAATATCACAAATACACTGCACTTGACTTTCGAGCAGGTTTTTGCTGGGTCACGGGGGTAATCACATTCTACTACCGCACAGTTCCAATGAACCATGTGCCTGACCACAGTTTTAGACCAGCACTCCAATAGGCGCACAGATGAGCGCGACTCTACTTGCAATTTAAAGGATGTGGGCGCTGGACGTGAAAACCACAGTTGGGTCAGGTGAAAACTACAAACCGATACTTGCGTCACGCTGTGCACTGCTTTGCACCAGGTGGAAGGTGGTTTGCCTTTCATGTCAAATACAGTTGGTTTCATCAAATTATGTGTCATTTTAATTTAAAACCATTATTTGTTACCAGGTACATTAAAAGCAACTTTTGCCCCTCTGATCACTTCAAGTCAAGTCAAGCCTGGGAGCATGCGCTGGTGCCATGCCTCACTGCATCCACCGCACCACAGAACCACCATGGGTCCTGGATGGCAACCACCCAGGCAGACAACCGGTCCATCCCCACCTCTCAAAAGTAACCATCTACCTGCTGCAGCCAGGTGAAACGTGGGTGTCCACTTGACCTTCTCCAGCTGCTGGGGTCCTCAACCCTCAGGCACCTGTGTGCTGGGTCATCCTCAGAGAAACACGCCACATAGCAAAAATGTCATCGCTCACCACCATGCAAGTGATACTCCTCATCTGAGTCTCCCCAAGGAACCGCTTCTTTGACACAAAGTCATTCCAGCGGTGCCCAAGGATCCTGTGTGATCAGTTCCCCATTTCTATATATCACAATTGTTTGACACCTGTGGAAATCACTGACACCCAAACTCTTTAAAAATAAGTCAATCACACAAAACACTGTCCATAGAGACAAATAGGTTCAAAATAATCCAGTCTCTCAATGGTGAAGAATTTTGAAAAAAAATAAAAGATCATCTCTTTTCTGGTAGTCTCTGTCTTAAAGTAGCGCAGGTAGCTCAGTGGATAAGGAGCTGGCCTGCCAATATGTAGACCCAGGGTTGAATCCTGTTTATGCTACCTGTCTGTATCCTTGGACAAGACACTACATCTGCATTGTCTCAGTCCACCCAGCTGTAAATGGGTACCGGCCTTGGCTGGGGAAGTAACCTGCGTCGGACTGGTGTCCCGTCCAGGTGGAGTCGTAGACTCTCATCTTCTTCATGCTATGGAATCTGCAGAGGAGCACCGGCACCAACGGGCCTCAGGGCGTATATAGGACTGACTTCTTCTTCTTCTGTCTTAAAGCTACAGTTTGTAGGATTTAGTGTCATCTAGTGGCGAGGTTGCAGATTGCATTATGCTGTTGCAGGTCACGATTTTTTTCCCCATTCACGTTTTTGCTTTTTGGCGATGGGGATTCATGCTCCCTTGCCTTCTCTTGTGCCAAGCAATATGTATGATTCCCCCATTTCACCAAAATTAGGGTTCTAAAACTTGCTAGCCTGCACTAGCAATCAGCAGACAGCGTATCGGTGTATTCAGACAGTGTATTCATCTTCTTTTAGTCTTCCAGTTGTGCTGCAAAATGGGAAAGACAAAGTAAGTATGTCCCTTTAGGACTGCTATATCAACATGGTGGTGCAACAAGACGGCCTCCATAAGGAGATATGAAGGGCTCATTCTAAACTCATGAAAACGCATCGATTCATTGTTACAGGTAATTAGAACACATGGTTATGACTCCTATATTCGATTTCTAATGAACACCCCTAAATCCTGCACACTGTAGCTTTAAATTGATTTTTTAAAAATAGGCTTTAAAGTGCAGCCGAGAAGAATCTATTCATAAGATTAAAAAAAAACAAAAAAAAAAAAAAACTGGCACACAAATATTCACATATCTCATATTGCCAGATTATTAGAATTTTTCACTTTTTTTTCTTTTTTTTAGGTCAACAAGGTAAAAAACCAGGCTGTTGCCAGAGAAGAGGCTCTTCAGACTAAAATTCTGGAGCTGGAAGCAGAGCAGAGACGAAGGTTTAATGAGCTCAAACTTCTCCAGCAGAGCAAAGTGACGGTGAGCATCGCTGCTTTGTGGTCGACACAGTGAAACTCACACACACACACACACACACACACTCTGATTCATTTGTCCTCGAGGCGTTCTCAGTCGTCTGTCTGTGTCTCCATCTTTAGGCAAAGAAACAGTTTGAGATGCGTCTGAAGGACATGCAGCTCAGTCTGGATCACTCAGAGAGCCACAAACAGAGCATTCAGAACTACGTGGAGTTTCTCAAAGATTCTTTTAGGACCATGTTTGATGAGGGGCTGCCAGCGTCAAGCTTTGGAGCCTCACATCTTCTGAAATGACTCATAAATTTTTTAATTATCGTCATTTAAAAGCTTTATATTTAAAAGAAATGAGTTCACTCATGGTGGAGGTGTAGATTTGGGTTTTTGTGATGATGTGCTTCAACATTTGTCGCGTTGAATTAACACTGTGACGTTCGTTTCATTCAGGTTTCAGCCGATCAAACGGGTATTTAGGAATTCTTTGACTCGGTAATATGTCGCTGTGATTTCTAGGTGCTACTGTACTGTATCCGAGTCTCATAAAAGAATACAGGAGTCAGATACATCCGTGTATTGTGTCATTATTCTGTTTATTAGACTGTCTATTGTAGAACTGTTAGGACTGATTGATTTTGTGTTGCTAAGTGACAGCATGGCCCATTGGTGATACTTATTTTAGTCACACCACACAATTAATATTTGAAACTGAGGCAGATTTCTGAGCATTACAGCCCACCGACAGACAGGAAACTGATGCACCACTATGTGGCGCTGTTCCTGTACTCTGTCAGTCTAACTGATTACTTCTGACTTCTACTTAAACAACTAGAGAGCTGTCTTTCTGACATTATATTATTTATTCTACAGCTTGGCCTGAGCACCAGATTCAATTTGTTCTTTTCTCATGTTTCGACTTTGTGTTGATACCTTCAGACCAGCACACTTACTGCTTGTAAATTAAATTAAATGTTACATGGATACATATTTGGACCAAACTTGGTGGAATGATTGAGGGTTAGCCAAGGACACAGTGATTTGATTTTAAGAAGAAAAAAAAAACGGGTCAAAATTTGGGCCTAATGCCAATAGTGGGTATTTACAATGGCTATTCCAAGGAACTGGTTAAAGATACACCTATGGTTACTTTTAAACACTAATATGAAGTTGTACATCATCTTTCTATTGTTCAGACTGCCTTTGACCTTGACAAGTCAAACTCAGGGTCATAACTCAGTTTGGAGCCAATATAAATGAAACATGGTGGAAGGGCTGTGTGTTCGTCAAAGATGAAGTGGTTCCATTTTGGACAGAATTGATCAAATGCCAAGGCCACACAGAAAAATATATTATGGTATCATAAAGTAATTTCTATGTAGGACTTGAGGCCCGTTGGTGCCGGTGCTTATCCCCGGATTCTGTAACCTGAAGCAAGTGAGACTCCCGCTGGACGAGACGCCAGCCGAACCCAGGTTACTTCCCCCGTCGAAGCGGTACCCGCTTACAGCTGGGTGGACTGGAACACTGCAAATGAAGTGTTTTATCCAAGGATACAGGTAGCATGGACGGGAATCAAACCCAGGTCTACATATTGGTAGCCCAACTCCTTGTCCCACTGAGCTCCCTGCTCAGTGTTCTGCAGTTGTTGTTTAATTTGTGGTCCCACAAAGTATCAACACTAAAGGTCCAAACCTGTCTAAGGTTCCTGTCCATTGTAAGGATGGACATATTCCCCCCGTGTACTCCAAGACAAAATGGTCTATTGTACTCAAGTTGGACGGCCCATTTATTTTCATATGCATCAAAAACCAACTGGTTTTCCTGTTGCGTGTATGAACATCTCGGAAAGTCACATGCAGGTTAATCGCGGCAGTTTCTAGATGAAATATAACACTTATAAACTCATACGCATCAGTTAAGAATGACAAATGTAACATCATTCTGCAATTTCACACTCAGAAAGCAAAAGGTCGAATTAAATTTAACACGGGCGATGAGCTGCGTTCAATAGTAAGTTCTTTCGGCTTCTCCCAATTTCAACTCGGGGGTCGCCACAGCAGATCCAATATGGATCTGCATGTTGATTTGGCACAAGTTTTACACCAGATGCCCTTCCTGATGCAACGCCACATTACATGGAGAATGGGGAGGGGCGGCATCGAACCGGGAGCCTTCTGCATTGAAAGCAATCACACTTAACTGCTTGGCCACCACACTGCCCAATGAGCTGCGTTCAATAACAGTCATATATCACACTATCACAGGATGCAAATTGCGTTGTTGCGTGTTTGTATTATTCTTTGTAAGCCTCCTGCAGCTTGTGCTTAACATTCGTTCAGCAGCAGGAAACCTCAGAATTTTTTTTTGTCTTTTTGAGAACCAAAAAGCGCTTGCAGTAATTAACATCCATGTAATCTCCTGAAATTAGTTTTGGCACACCTTGAAATTCTGAATTTTTTATTTTATTACTTTTTTTGTTGTTTTTTGTGATTACTGCAGCTTCAAACACTGGATTAAACAAAAAAAATTCCCTTAAAAATAAAAAAATTTCCAAACTGCTTTAACTTTACTTGTAAGAAGATGACAGTTGTTTGAATTATTTACACACAGTTTTACAGATTGTTGTCAGCCTTTAATTATATTCCAACATTTCCCAAACAATAGACAAGCTGGCGAGAAATAAAGACAAAAATGGCATTATTTTATTGTACAACATCAGTAAGATATGATTTCTTATAATGTGTCCAAGTACAGAAACAATCATGGTGGCATGCGGTGTAACTAAGATGGCACTCAGTAGAGCACTGATAGTGATGTATTGTTCATGGTTGTGAAATGAACAATAATTACATTTATTTACTCCCACGACCCAATTAATATGCAAATTAGTTGACGGTTGTTACATAACACTTCGCCCTTACTTAACATAGTAAATAAATGGAGTGCATTTCTCTGTAGCGCTTTTCCTTCTGATGCAGACGCTCAATGAACTTTACAGTGACGCCTCACGTTCACACACTCACACACACTGGTGTCAGCGTGCTGCCATGCAAAGCGCTCAACTGTGCACCAGGAACATTCCAGGTGACCAGGGAGGATTCTCTGGTCACAGACCCGGCTCTCTAACCTCCAGGCCAAAAGCTCCATGAAGCGTAGTACACATACAGACGGGACCGTTAACTCCACCCCAACATGATATCGCTCAGCG
The DNA here is from genome assembly GCA_900302635.1 of Chatrabus melanurus. NCBI lineage: Eukaryota > Metazoa > Chordata > Actinopteri > Batrachoidiformes > Batrachoididae > Chatrabus > Chatrabus melanurus. The sequence goes on from OMMV01003585.1 coordinate 18,053, forward strand.
TAATTAGTAGCTTCGCTAATGTAATTTGAATGTGAGAGTTTCTTTTAAGTGTTTACGCTGTCAGCAGGCAGTCGAGAGTGCACTTTGCCTCTCGGATTCTGAGATAGGCTCCAGCAAACCCTACCAGGGTACGTGGGAAAACAGATGGATTGATTGTCATGTGACAACATTAAATATGCAATGTGGAAAGGTGCAGTCACACTATGGCGTTTGGGCCAACGCAGACGAACGTTTCTGCGGCCAGCGGAGGCCAGCGGAAACCGACGTTTGCAAATACGTTTGTCCGCGTTGGCCCAAACGCCACAGTGTGACTGCGCCTTAACCAAAAAAAAAATAATAATAATCACTTCATAAAGAAGTGAACTGCAAAAGCTCCAATACTATGAAGCAACATCATAAACAATACATTTCATTAAATTAATCTTTCTGATGTTTGCAACATCACGGTGTAAAATTTCACGTCATACTTTCTGTTACTGCCTCAATGGTTTACTTTGTTAAAGTTTGTGACAACCTTACTCAAAACGTCCTCTAGGAAAATGTAACAATCCTGTCGGAATTATTTTTAGGAATCCTATAGAAACTCTTACAGGAAAAAAATCCAACAGGAATCCTATAGGATTTTACCTACAGGAATCATATAGGATTACCTACAGGGAGACCTATAGGATTTTATTTTCCAATAGGATTCCTATAGAAATTCCTATAGGAATACAACCCCAAAATGCAGATTTAAAAAAATTCAGTGATTCTTACATTTACTTTGACTTCTATTTCATTACAGACATTATGAACCCAAGATATTTCATGTTTTCTGTGGTCAACTTCATTTCATTTGTTAATATGCATCCATTCCTGCATTCCAGGCCTGCAACACATACCAAAAAAAGTTGGGACAGGGGCAATTTATTCTAAATGTAAGGATTAAATCATGACTTTTACAGCCAGTTTTCATGAGACAAGTCAGGGGATGAACACATGAACATTTCCCAGTCACTGAATCTGTCTCGGACTTCATTTACATCAATCATGAAGAAATCGTGAAGTGACCATGCTGGATGGAGACTTGTGAGGGAAGCCATCAAGACAGCCAGACAACTCTGAAGGAGTTGTCGGCTTCTGTGGATGTGAGTGGAGAAACTGAGGATGGTGCAACATTTGCCTGTTGCATCCCCATTCACAGCTTCATGTTGGAATGGAGTAGAGAAGGATTGTAAAACTGGAAAACAGATCAAATCTACACTCGAACTTCCCATGTGCCTTCTGGCAAACTGCAGCTGAAATTTCACATGCTCTTTTTAAGGAAATCTTCCTCTATACCACTTCATCGGTTGTGTAACAGAAAAAAGTTGCACTATGCACAGTTGCTCCAACCACAACCACAGAAGCCTAGAACTCCTTCAGAGTTGTAAATGAAGTCCAAGACATATTCAGTGACTTGGAAATGTTCATGTATCCATCCCCTGACTTGTCTCAAGAAAACTGGCTGTAAAAGTGATGATTTAATCCTTATATTTAGAATAAGTTGCCCCATCGCAACGTTTTTTTGGGAATGTGTTGCAGGTCATAAATGCAGGAATGGGTGTATATTAACAAATGAAATGACGTTGACCACACAAAACATGAAATATATTGGGTTCATACGGTCTGCAATAAAATAGAAGTTAAAGTAAATGTAAGAATCACTGCTGGATTCCTTCCTATAGGACCTCCTATAGGATTTCTACAAGCTTTCCTACAGGAATCCAATGTGATTTTAGTTTCCTATTGGATTCCTATAGGACTTTTTGAGTAGGGAAGCCTGTGGAAAGCAGGCGATTTGGAGCACTGGAAGTTACACATGCAAGACTGGATCATCATCATCCTCCTGCTGAAAGTCTGACCATCTCTGCATCGGAATTGGACCGGCAGCATGTGGGTCCGATGAGGCCTGCAGCACCGCCTGTCTGAACAGGGTGTGCAGTACCGGGGCCAGAACTTTTTCAGGCTACGGCAGCCTGCATAGGACAGTTTAACTGGATAGCTGGCCTTTGATGTGTAGTTACATTTCTGATTGTTCTTCTGTAGAGAAGACATGAAAAACGTGTTCAAATGACAGGCCGTGTATTCAGTAAAGATTCAGTGTAGCTCAGTAAAGAAGCCTTTGTGTGTGTGTGTGTGTGTGTGTGTGTGTGTGTGTGTACCTTCATTCTGCTGAAGATCACCTGAGTGCATGGACGGACTACACACACCTGAGTCTCCTTCACCAGTTTACACTGGATATTGTTGTTGCTCAATCTATTGGACACTCCAGTGCCACAGGATTTGGAGCAGGGAGACCAAGCTGTGCTTTGAGGCTCACACTTGACACCTCCGACCAAGGCATTGCCCACAGGGTGACTTCCAAAAGCTGTTCATAGAAAATAATTAAAGGTTTAGCAGTGCGTCAGGAAAATAGAGAACCTAACTCGAAAGGAACGATCGGTTCATCTCACCAGGTGAAGTCTCGGCACCGCCTCTCCACACCGGGGCCAACTTGTTGTTAGTGAGCTCATCCTCAGCGCAGACCACTTGCTCACAGCAGGTGCCCGGTACCTTGACCTTCCTGGGTTTGGCACAGCCGAGTTTGGTCAGCGTGAGCTCATACGGGCACAGAGACACACATCCAGCAGCACCGTCCATGCAGGTGCACTGGTGTTTGCAGTTTGGACGGAAGCTTTCCCCGTTCTGGTAAATCCTGCCGTCATACTCGCAAGATCTTCCATGCGATTTCGCTGTTTTTGACGAGCAGAGCAAGCGGCAGGGTAAGACGGGAAGCGCCTTTTGCAAAACAGCAGAATGTGAACAGAAAAGACGCTCATACCTCGACATACACCTTTAGAAGAATCCAATCCGCTCCCAAAGTTGCACTTGAGTCCCTTGGTACGGTCACACGGCTCCGTCTTGCTGCAGTCTTCATTGAGCTGCCGTGCACAAACCTTACAACATCTGCAGATATCCAGCGTGACACTGACGCCTGGCGCACATGCGGGGACATCCGGGGGACATCTGCATGCTTTAGGGCATAAGCCTAGCACCTGTGACGAGACATGGCATCAACCTTATCAAACATTCCCTTCTGAAGAAAAAAAAAAAGCAAATCAGGGATTACTTTCTCACCTGTGCAGCACCAGAGATCAGAATAATCAACACTGTCCACATCTTCAGGTGCGGATGACGTACTTGTCCGGTCTCCGCGTGTCCCATTCTCCTTTTATACACTCACACACCTTGCGATCACTCTGACGAAGTGTCCTGAAACTATGAGAGGAATGTTTCTCCGTGCGTCCTCCCATAAGCCGGTAAGTTCCTCCTCCTCTCCTCTGAATTAAAGAGCAAAGAACCACCCCGCCTCATTTATTCCGCCAGGAGTTATTCTTCCCATCATTTCAAATATGTTCTACATGCTCATGGTAGGAAGCTGCAACTGCCTCGTCTATAAGTGTGTCTTGCAGAAGTAGAATGATATTCTATTCAGGTGCTTGGCCAGGAGAAAATAATCGCTCATGTGCTTAATGTTGCTTTTAATTATTGAAGTATGTCATATCATATCACTAGGAAGCGCAAAAGTCATTGGGAGGAGCTAAATGTCGCTTATGAAGGCTAAAAAGGCTGTCGTTGTACTTCATACAAACATGCTAGATAGCGCTGGGAGAATTGCAGCTAATTCAATTCAATTCATTTATATAGCGCCAAATCACAACATAGTCGCCCCAAGGCGCTTCACAAGGGTAAGGTCAATAACCTTACCCACCCCCTGAGCAAGCACAATGGCAACAGTGGTAAGGGGAAAAACTCCCTGAAGTTTTATGAAGAAACCTCAAGCAGACCAGACTCAGAGGGGGGACCATCTGCTATGGCCATACTACCAATGACAACAAACGAATAAGACAAAGCACAACAAGAATTGTTAAATTTTGAACCATTTGAAGGCCTCTGGTGTTTGTCTGTGGTAAGCCAGAGAATAAGGCGTTACAATAATCAATTCTAGATGAGACAAATGCATGA
>OMMV01003605.1:3803-18412 GCA_900302635.1 Chatrabus melanurus
CACACAACATATTTGCAGTGGCCCCTAAGGACGCCAACAGTGATTCCAACAGCATATGCAGGTCATGGTTCACGTTGCCAAAGTTCCACACGTTGGTTGCAAACCTGCAGGTGGAAATACTCAAACTTACGGTGTAGGAAAATCTCCAAACATAATCACATTTGGAAGAAAAACGTGTCTCCGACAGGCTACGCGTCACCTCTCACAGGCATTAGTCTGAGCCTGACATTTTATATTCTGCGAGCCAAGATCAACCTTGAGTTATGAGATGTTAAAAGCTCTGAGTACACCAGGGAAGAGGAGACAGATATAGCAGTTGCGGCTACATGCAACACAACATAACCATAGACCCCTAAGGGTGTTCAATAACATCAATGGTCTATTTACGTATACATGCCCGAGTAGAATGGGAATGATCTCTCACATTGATCCTCTCTCGTCTAAATATTTTTAGAAAGCCATCGATTATATCAGCCAGTATGTTCTGGGAAGCATTAACAGATAAATGTGACTGTGGGTGTGAGTGGATAATCATCATAAAACGTATGCAGTTGGAATGTCTGAGTGCCTCAGTCGGTTGTGGAGATTTCAGCTGAACAGTTGAAGTTCTTGCTATATCAACTGATATAAATAAATGGTTCTTCAAACTAGGGGTGCAAAGCCACTGTAAGGGGGCGCCAATAACTCAGGGAAGGGGGGGAAAAAAATAAGATAATCAACCAAAGCTGAACAAGAAGGCAGTCTTTTTTTATGTCCTTAACAGAGCTAAAGTTCAGGTGGGGGCAGCATGTCACAAAAGTACAAATAATATGGAAATCAATAGATGACATGATACATGTGTGAATTATAATAATCCTGCTGACAGACAGACAAATCCTGAATTTGGCCTGTCATCTGGATTGAATCCAAAATTTAATGGGAGCTTTTTTTAACCCATGTCCCACACCTCCACTAAGTTTCACGAAAATCTGTTTCTCAGTTTTTGCATAATGGTTCTACAAGTCAGAAAGTGAAAATAAAAATTCCTGGACCCGCCCAAATATCCAAATCCATACCAACATTTATGTTTCTAGATTGTCACATGGCACACACCTCAATCAAGCTTTATGAAAATCAATTCAGCAGTCATTGAGTAAACTTCAAAAAAAAAAATCAAAAAAGGGAATAACACTGGTTTCTGGATTCACTCCATTGTCCAGATCTGCTTGAAATGTGGGGGCTCTTCCTTGGCCTGTACATTCCCTCTCCACTAAGTTTCATTCAAAGTGGTTATGCAGTTTTTGAGTAATGATGCCTAAAGTACAGAAAGTGACTTTCTGTATTTACCTTTCTGGAGCCACCCAATGACGTGGATCTGCTCCAAACTTTGCGGGGTTCTTCCTTGGCTCTTGACCTACCCCATCAATTAAGCTGCTGGCCACACCCCCCTCTCCACAACGATTAGTTGGAGGGGCAGTTTGATAGCTCGACAGCGAGGGTGAACAGAGGGTACAGAGTGGGTGTGCTGTGGAGAGGTCAGGCCTCAGTGGGCGTGTCTCACGGAGCAAGCAGGTGTTCCTCTGTGACATATGTTGAGGAACTCTGAAACGTGGCATTTCAGGCCCAAATTTTGGGAGTTCAGCTGTAGTTTCTATGTGCACAGACAGATTTGTGGGATTTTGTTGGAGTTTAACATGAAACCTGAATGATGTTTAACTGTACAAATTAGACAAACAATTTTACACTATATGACACCTTTAAATCATCATTAAAGGAGCACATAATTGAAAAAGTCTGAGCTGAATGAAGCTGGATGCACAGAGAAAGAGGCGTACGCCACTTCCCACACAAACGCTGCAGTCTGTAGACAGCAGAATGTGCGTATCTGTATGAAAACTCTGACCCATGCGTACGCACGTTTTGGAGAAAATTGGTGATCCAGGTGGAGACGGTGAATTGAAGCTAGATTGTAGGAAAAATGTGTGTGAATGGCATCATTACACATATAATGATGCCTTGTGCTCATGAGTCATAATTCATACATTTAATTTCACTTAATAACAAGCGTCACATGTACATCAACTTTATCATAACATTAAACAAACAGGGGTTTTATTTGTGATAGTGAGCCATAATTATTCCATAAGGACTGTTGACTTGTTAAATATACAAGCCGACTCGGATCTTAAATCAAACTACACTTGTGATATTTCATCAGCGCCCTTTTGCACCGCAGCTGTTGAAATGTAAATATATTAGTGGTGGACATGACTGGATTATCGCTGTCATTTGGACAAGGTGTGAAGCAAGTCTGACTGCATTTACAGCATCTGCAATGTGTTGCCACTCGCAGTTTTTTTTTTTGTTTTTTTTTTACCCCACTACTGTGGCCACCAAACAAAATAGTTTTTCTGGTCTCCACCCACAAGCACCTCGATTTCTGTTCCAGAAATGTTTCTTTTCTTGCACTTCCTCCCGGTTGCCATGATAAGTAAACGTTTATCGGGCTTAATTTGCAGTCTTAAATATTCATGAGGTGTTTTGCATTGACCATTTATGGTCGAATGTGGACGTGTAGAGTGCGGAATATGAGGCTGATCCACTTACGCACAATTCCAGGCAGAGTATGATAAAAAAAAAAGAGAACATTGCTTGCAGGTGTGCGTACACGCGGTTTTATGAATCGGTTTATTTTTTCTGCGTACGCCACTTTCAGCTTTTGTGTGTACGTGCACTTTTAGTATGAGTCATGTGCACTGTTTTATAAATGAGATCCCTGATGTTTTACTTCCTTTCTGCTTGCATTTCTGTCAAAATTACTTCAAAATGCACCCCTCTGCAGGAATAGTTTAGCAGGATTTAAAAAAAATTTCTTTTTAAAAAGCTCCATCATACGGTTGTGCAGGGGTGCCACTGGCACCCAGCATCATCCCCTGTGTGTGGGGTTTGTTTCTGAGGAGAAGACTCATTGGTCCTACATGTCACAGCGGCAAGCCAAATTAAAAACCAGGCACACACTGTGGCCATATTTCTACACAGCACAAGGGACAGAATGTCCACACAAAATGTGACCAGATAACAGCAGTCTTTACAACAACACGCTCAGCAGAGGCTCCAGGTTTGGTGCAAATAAATGCATCAAGAAAATGTGCGGCTCTTTAAAATATTACATTTCTGCAGTGCTCCGCATTAAAACACGCAAATAACTGATTCACTTCTGCCTTATTGCAACGCTTCGATTCCAAATGCACCGATTTAACCGACAGTGCGGCACGTGTCGCATGTAATCCTCACGGAAAATTGATTGTGGCGATTGAGCAGATATCTGAGGAGATGTGCGCAGCGAATTGTACCCCAGGCGACTTTTGCAACAAGAAAAGTGCTTCATATTCAGTGTTTTCAAACATCAAAGTACTGACTTCGAAGGGGAGGGGGAAAAAATGTGCTTTCTTTTACATCACAAGCCGACGGACGTTCTTACATAAAACGAAAACGTGAATGACACTTTTTGTATTACAAAATACAGCTGCACTGATGCAGTAAAACCTACAAAAACGAGGGATATACTACAATGCACTGCAGAACAATCCTCTGACACATAAATATTGCAATGTTTTGTCCTGGCTTTTAACGGTTTATGGTAGCACGCTGCTATTCATTGTTTGATTACGCTCCAATGACCAGAAGCCATTTATGTGACAAAATACTATTAATATGCTTATGAAGGGCCAAAAGGGATCAACAAATTTGAATAACATCCCCTAAAACTAATATATTCAGCTACTTTGAAGTTTGCTAGCAACACAAAGTGGGTTAGATAAGGATTTTTAGAAGTCCAGGATGGAGTTATTTCTAATGCATCCTTTGTTGCTTCCATTTCTGAGCAGAGTTTCTCAAATATACCAGGAAAACAATACTTTTCTGAACATGGATCACGAGCTGAATGAGCTCATGGTGACTGGTGATGATGTACATCTTTCCATTGTAGCGATTCAACCCGAAACAAAGATATTAGGCAGAAAAAACTGCAACCAGTTATCTCTGTTTTTTTGCAAAAAAATTTGTGAATACCATATAGCCCCTGAAAGGTTGGTTGTATCCTCAAGCATTTCTCTGGTTCCCTTCGTGAGACTTTAATGGGTTCATACGATGAGGGCAAGATGAAAGATTTAGTGATACCAATATAAGCTAAAGATACTCCAGAATGCCTGTAAAGGAAAATGCTTAGAGGCAAGCTGTGAGATTTATTCTCAGTTGATGAACTTACAGCGCGACGAAGCTTCGATAGATAGCTCGATGCTTTGGCAAGTCATCTCACAGTGGGCCGTAACATTCAGGGAGGCGGTTCTGCAAAAATAAAAATATAAAATGCTTTGAATTAGCAAACAGCTCTGTGTTATATGGCTCCAAAGTGCCAGGATAAAAATATTTTATGCTAAAAGCCGACATCTTAAGTAATCCAAAAAATGGGGGTGTTAAAAATGAATAGTGCTGAAACAGAAAAGCCGAGTGCAATATACAACACACAAGTGTGCGCCATTAAAACAGGCTAATTTTTCAACAGTGCATGACCCATTACATCACAAGCCAGACCCCATCCCCAGCTGATTTATGGACTGGGTGCACAGTATTGGTGATAACTCAATGGGTGCAGCAGGTTGTCTTCCAACTGCAGGGTCAGGGGATCAAATCCCGGGCACTCGTCTCTCAGCACTCCAAAGCATTCACACATATTAAAACCCACATGAGGGTGGCGACTGGTGTGGGTCTATCATCCAATGGGAAGGGCAAATGTTTCCAGGAAAAAAAAATGCTTAATCCTATAAAGTACAAACTTGGGGTTTCTGAGTAATTTAAGGATAAACTCTGATGCCTAGCCTCAGTGATTAGCAAAAAAAGAGCAAGGTATGACTTCACTGGGGGCAAAACACCAAAATGCTAATCATTTAAGAAAAATGTCTGATTGGCACAAATAGAATCCTGGGGTCTCGGAGTAACTTTAGCCCAAAATTTGCTGCGTAGCCTCAGTGGATGAATTTTTCTGTTTGTTTTTGGCCATTGCCATGGCATGGCTTCAGTTTCTGACAAAGCGTTCCATTTAGAGCCTATACAAACTTGAGAGAATGAGTGGAAAGTTACTCCTCAGTTTAACAGATATTTTGATTTCTTCCCGTCGGAATTGCATCCAAGTAAAACACGCCAGTGCATGGGCACTGATGGAAGGCCATTCCACTTTTTTAACTATAGACTGCTGCTGTTCATTCAGCATTGCCACAATGGATCATCCTTCTCCGGTACGGAGCTCCGGTTTTTATATAGTGAAGATGTTCCTCCATCATGCACAATTAATTTTTAATTCTATGAAAACTAGTAACGTAAATCTCCTGCCTTGCATCAACAATGCTCTCAAACAGTGGTGTCGGTCAAGGCAGAAGCGAGTTTGTTTCAAGTGGAAGCATGAAAGAGAGTTCTTGCTGGACTCCAGAAGACCCCTATTGGTTCTGTTTAGTTTGGCCGGTATGTGGCTGATTTCAATTAGCTGCCACGCTTCTTTCTATCATTGCTGCACACCTCAAATCTCTGTCAGAGATATTGCATTTTCTCATGCACGTGCATCAGTTCTGACTTGTTGGATTTGTGCACCATGAAACGCTTGGGCACGGTTACGGAAACACATTCACACGTACCCTCAAACACCTGCACGCCAGCCTCTTATTGTGGCAAAACCTGATGACTTTATCACGCCGCTTGCTGTCAGATCTGAATCCATTTGGCAAGATGAACCCCAAAAACGCACGTGCACACGTTTTTGGATGTGTGTCAAACATATATCTCGGCAGTTGGATTCATGATCATGTGGATCATTTTAGGAGACGGCTATGGCTCTGATTTGCGCCCGCCGAGCAGGCCATCAGCGATTGTAAAACTGTAGAGTCGAAATGTTCCTCAGCCTTGGGGGCTTATTAGGAGGCATAAAAGCTGCACGCTACCTTCATTCATATTCTCCGTAAACACCCTGCCACATCTCAGCTCCTTCTTTCTGCTGCTTTCAGACTCTGGGCAGTTGGAAAATATAAGCCTCGCCGCTGCTATTTTGTGCTGCATGATTGATTTGCAAAATAGGCCTGTAGTGGAAATGTATCTGAATAAGGCGAGGATTTGCCTCAGTGTGTAAGTGCAAATTGCAGTGTCAGATCCTCGCGTGGATGTTGTTTGTCAGGCGTGAACTTGGCATGGCGGCAGTTTTTATTCCTCTCTTTCCACACACGAGTCTGTATAATCTGCAAAAACGGGAGCCATTGTTGATTATAGTTGAGAAAGAAGAAGGAACTGGGCAAATTGACATTTTCAACTGGGAAATTATTTTTTGGGGGGGGAATGGGGGAGGAAGAACAGTATGCCTGAGATGGTTTTCAACTGTGAGAATAGAATTATTCATTGTCCTGTGCTGTGTGAAAATTCACTATGGAGAAATGCGCTGTACTCAAGTGCAGACAATTAGACGGGCCAGTGTACCAATGTGGAAATCAGATCATACCTCTTATCTCCTGCAAAGCACAGCGGCAGTGAAGGCAGCCTGTTTTCCGCCCACTTCAAACTGTTGGTTCAACTTCGACTAGGTTGCCCGCGTTACACAGCAGACAGTGAGGAGAGAAGCCAGCACTGCACGCCACGGCGCGTTTTCGGGTGTGCAAAAGTGCAAGGAGTCCTGCGGAGAGAAATGGGGGAAAAAAACCATGAGGTGAAAAGAGATTTGAAAAATAGAAATATGAAAGAGAAGGGAGGAAAGTTGCAGAGAGCCAGTTTATTGTGTGCGGAATGAACTAGTCGTTTATTCGCGCCACGTCCTTGCAGCGCAGAAATGTAGCTTTAAAGAAAAGCTGTGAATGGTCAGTGGCCAGGTGGACAGCAGGTGATACGCAGGCGGTGCCAAGACTAGTGCTCCGACGAGCTGGCACAGATCCGTTAACTCACCAGAAAACCTCTCGCTTCAGTTCACTTTCTAAGTAGCAGTGTGCCAGACCAGGCTCGCTCCGGCTCTTAAAGGGCACTGATTGGTTCATTTCCAAGCGGCAACCTCTGGTGCTGAAAAATGAAGCCAGCGCAGAAGTGGCAAATTTTGCAGTTCCTTGAATGGCCACTTGAGGCTGGTTCCACAAGAGGCTCACTCCCCACAAATGCCCATGTTAAAATCCCCAACTTTACATCAGAAATAAACACGTTTACAGCCTGGTACAAAAACAGTTTTGGCCTCTGGAGCTACTTTCCCCTTTGATGACAACTGTACGGGGGTGAATTTGTTTTTAAATAATCAGTTTAAGCTATTTTGAGCCATAAAGTTATGAATAATTCGGGGCGTGGTCACTTTCAGTGACGGCTGTGTGCTGGAGTCAGGGCCTCGCCAGCAGTGGCTGCTCGCTGCTGGGGACTCAACTGTGTTCGACTTTTCTGAACATTTTATTACAATTCACAGCGATAATATTATGGCTTGCTGTGCAGTGAAATGTACTAACAGACCTTCAAAAAAAGTTGGCGGTCCACTAATTCCACTGAGTGAAATTTTCGTATTATTTATGCGAGCACTGTTAGCACCAGGTTAGCACTAAGAAGCAAATACCTTGGTGACATTAGGTCCACTGATGGTGCGATGGTTACGAAGGCAATATGCTGGTCATGTGTTTTAATACCTGCACCCAAGCCAGGGTGTTATGAAAACCACCGCCCAGTCCACAAAAAATGTGTTAATCAAACACCCGGCCCAAAGTTATCCCGCTAGCCTGAGCTTTGCTTTTTTTGGTAACTGCGAGATGGGGAGGCATGTTCAGGCTTCATTCGTCCTGCCCAGGTCACGCTGGTCTTGCCCACGCTCCACCTCTTAACCCATTTATGAGTTGGCTGGGAGTTAGGCGGAGTTAAGTAACGCCAAGATGGCAACATTTGGAGATGCCCCATTTGAGTTTCACGAAACCCATTGGTGATATCACGGAGGGCTTGTCTAGTTTATATCCAGTCTATGTTTGTTTCATGTTATTCCCAAATAAACCCAACCCTGTTGCAATGCACACACACTGAGATAACAGTTTCCAAGCACTAGATTTTTATAGCAAATCTCGGGTGTTGAAAACTTAGCGGGACATTATCCAAGTCAAGTGCCTCTTGTTAAAATATAAAGTCATTGGTCGTGGCTGCACCCTGACAGAATGACGGGTATGTTTGACAGCTGCCTGTCAGGCGGGTGGAGTGTCACGCTTAAGCCGCAGTGTGATCACCGTCATTTGCAATGCTGAGCAGGTTGGGTAAAGGTTTGCAGGTAACCCAAGCCAGCTGCTGTCAAATATTCATCGTGATGCGTGGCCGCCGATTCAACAACACTTGTAAGAAAAACAGGAACCACACAGATAGAAAACAGAATACCTCTGAGTCCAGAAAGCAAGCAGATAAGGAGAGGACAGGAGCCGTAAAACTGAATTAAATGCCTGTCAACTCGCCATTTATTTTTTTTGCCAGGTGCTTCATGTGCTTCGTGTGCCTGGAAATCCAACAGCCAGGAAGCAACAGATTTCATTTGCAGTGGTGCTCTACGCCTCAACAATCCCTGCTCCCAAAGTAGGTCAGCAAAAATCAGCGCCGCCGAAAATAATAACAAAAGGTGAGCCCCTCCCTCCTCACAGGGGTGAACGCTCCTCTTTCTTACGACGTAGGTGCCTCCACTGTGAATTGTGCATCATCAGCACCCGCCAAATCTGTATTATTAAGTTGCATATATTGCATTCGCTATGTGACGGCACACGCCGGCAGTTGTAAAGTTTCAACGAGACGACGTCGGTTACGCCAGCACGCTGTAAATATGCAGAGTTTTGTCAGAAAGCGCTGGAGCTGGAATCGGAACGATATTGGCGCGTAGGGTTGCCACGAAGACCGAGCGCGTTGCTGTGGCCTCATCTCTTTTCATCAGTGTGTTTTCCCAACCCGAAAAGTGAGCTGGAAAACGCAGTCTATTCCTGTGGGGGTGCGAAGCTTTGAGCAAAGTGCACTCTATCTACAGCAGTAAGTCAGAGGAGGCACGCTGTCCTCGCACAAACAGCGCGCCGCGCCGCGCCGTGCCCTTCCTCCCTTTGTCTTTGATTCATAAGCTCACAAGCCCTCTGTCAGTATTTGAACAGTACATGCGGCGTCCAGAGACTGAGCTTCATGCACAGTTAATGTCTCCGCTGTCCAGATGATTAACGTTACCCAATTCCCATTCCCAAATGTTGCCTGAATTCTACCCTCCACCCGCATCACCTTGCGTGTTTTCGTGCACTCCTGGGCTTCAGGTAAAAATAGCTGCTTCACTCTGTTCGTCACTGCCATCGCACAACCTGCCGTCCCTCCACCGGGACGTCAGAACAGAGCCAAATCGATTTTTATCAAGAGAAAGGCTCGCGTGCTTCAAAAACTACAATGCACGGGAGAGTTTTAAGCCCCATGCATACATACCCATGTGTGAGAGGCACCATCAGAAAGTATTGAGTAAAAGGACGTAACAATGCATGGTTCGCTTCAAGTACATCTCTGACCTGCTTCGTGAGCGCAATGTAGCATGGGCAAAAACCAGGAGAATAAGTTTAGAGTCAGACTGGCTGCTTTTCAGGCGACTGCGCAACTCATGCACAGTTGCAATCAGAAGAGCTAAATCTCAGCTGCAAATAAAAATAGTGCAGAGCTTCCCCCATGCATTGTTAAGGACTCGCATAAAGTCTCTGATGAGGCTGAAATGCTTTGTTGTTTTAATGAGCATTTCATTGCCTCTGGTTCCTTGTATGATTCTCTTCACATAACATGAAAACTCCACTGTTGTCTGTTCTGATGGTCATATGGTGAGTCAGTCCTTTAGTTTTTAGCCAATTACAGTCTCTGAGGCGCACAAAGCCCTCAAACCTTTAGATACAAAAAAAAAAATCGGCTGGTCCTGATAACTTGGAGCCTTATTTTTTAAAGCTAGCAGCTGATTTTATCGCTCCACCTTTGACATATCTTTTTAATCTCTCCTCGAAGACGAATGAAATTCCCCTTATATGGAAATCGGCTTTTGTACTTCCCTGTTAAAAGGAGGTGATCCTACTATCCTAAACAATTATAGGCCCATCTCTAAATTGTCGGTCTTGGTTAAAGTTCTGGAATCCCTTGTCAGTGAACAACTGAAAGAGTTTTTAATCTACAAACAATATTTGATCTAATTTTCAGTCAGGTTTTGGAAGAAAAAAAATCCCTGCAGCAGCCTTAAAAGTAGTTAAAGATTTTATCAAATTTCTTGACAGTAAGTATCATTGTGCAGCCCTTTTAATTGACTTATGTAAGGCTTTTGATACTGTGGATCATGTCGTACTGAAGCACAGACTCACCGTATAGGACTGTCAGAACAAACTGTCTGTTGGTTTGAGAACTATCCGTCAGGCAGAGCCCAGTGTGTGCAGGTAGAAGGATGCACTTCCAGCTCCCTTAGTGTTTCTAAAGGTGTGCCCCAGGGATCAGTCGTCGGACCACTTCTTTTTATCATATATAGCAATGGTCTTGCTCAAAATGTCCCGAATGCAAATTTTCAATTTTATGCCAATGATACAATGATCTGCTGCTATGTACCCACACCAAATCAGGCTCTCCGTCAGCGACAACTTGCTTTTAGTACTGAACAACACACTATATGTGATTTGAAACTTGATTTGAATGCTGACAAAACTAAACTCGTGTTGTTCTCAAATACAAAAATCAAAGGCATTAAATCTTCAATCTATCACCACCTTGCAGGGCTTTGACATTGAGGCCTAGTCCACACTGCTCTGGTTTCGTCAGGACCTCCGGTTCTAAATGAATCCGGCACGTGGCCGTGTCTGAAAATATCTGCGTCCACATTAAAGCCCTGTTCATTTCTTCTTCGGCGTTTGGAGCGGGCTGTACTGCAGAGCAAACTGAAAGGGTGTCACGTTTGGCCGTCGTGTGGCAGGAGGCTGATCATGACGTGGGTCCGCTGCACAGAAGCACCGTGCTTTCTGTGGTCCACAAATATGCAATGTGCAGATTATACAGCGGCATGTTTATCACCAAACATGCTATTAAAAATGTCCAAAACACTCCGCATTAAAGCCGTGTCACACAGTGATGTATAACAGAAACGTATGCTTAGCCTTTAAAAAAAAAAAAAAATCCAGGCGCCACTTTCACAGTAATCTCCAGCACAGAGCGACGTCCTTTTTCTCCTACATGGCGCCCAAGAACGAGAAGTCCCATAAACCAGCTGTGTACAGAGGGAGAGAAAAAAAATACATAAATGAATAAATAAAAAAATTAATCTGCCATCATCTGAACTGTGTGGTCTTCTTCTGTGGGCAGAACAGATGCGCTCACAGTGACAGGACACACCACTGCTTCCTCCCGCTGGCGGTTAATATTACTGCACTGCTTCCCCAAACTAGGCGGATAGGCTGTCCTCACACACACACGCGCCTGCTGCGTGTTCAGATCCACTCTGGAGAGTGGATTCAAAAGACTCCGGTTTGGGGCAGGGAATACAGCCGATTAGTGTGGATGAAAGCCCAATATGGAGAAATACTTAGTCAGTTCCCTGTGAAACCACAGTAGTGTGTACAAGGCCTGAGTCTGCATCTCAGTACAAGTATCTTGGTGTTGTAATAGATGAAGCTCTCACATTCAAGCCTCATATCCAGCAAATGGTAGAAAAAAAAAATTCAAATTGGGTTTTGAGGCCAAAAAGACTTGTTGCTGCCACTTTTATGTGTGCTGGACTATGGGGATGTTGTATATGGGGTTGGTCTGCTCTGTCCTCCCATAGACTTGAACATTGGCAGATATGAGGCAGTTATTGGACTCCTTTCTTCTTACCTATGGACATATATACAACAAAAAAGTATGGGAAGTTATTCTCTTCACTTCCAGGATTTATTCCCTCTTACGGTCCCCAAGGTTTGTACTGAACTGAGGAAAAGGGCGTTTAAATACGCTGCTCATTCTCCTTGGAATCATTTGCAGAATCTCCTAAATCTTTGGGAGCTGGTCTCATTGAACACTTATGAAGTGATTTTTAAAAGACTTGGAAACAGCGACATCTGGTTGTAGATGTTTCAAAAATTTGATCAATGTTTTGATATTTTTGTAATTGGTTTTTATTGTGTAATGTTTCATGTTTGTGTCTGAAACTGCTATTTGTGCTGCTGTCTTGGCCAGGACACTCTTGGAAAAGAGATTTTTAATCTCAATGAGTCTTTTACTCCCGGTTAAATAAAGGTTAAATATTTAGTTAAGAAAATACATTTATTCTTCTCAGCGTTAATTGAACATGCACAAATATTGTAAAAAAAAAAAACAATATAAAATAAAAACATGATTCCTAGACGTGCATTAAAAATGTTCAATAATAAAGATGAATCTACAGCAGTTAATTGAACTAAGTGCTAGCTGATTTGGGGTTGTTCAGTCTATCTTATTTATCTTGTCAGTAATGATGATTATTGCTTGCAGTTACATGTCCACAGAAAGTGTGCTGTGTGACCTCCAACTTATTTGATCAGTAGATGTCATTGGTCTGTAATCAGCTGTTAAAGGAGGCTTTAAGTAATGATGCTTTTGGTGACGCAATTGGCTGTGGGGCTCATTTAAGTGTCTCGGCATCGATTTGGCACTTAAATGAAGCTTCATTGTGCCATAGCCGCTATTGCTCTGTGCCAGTTTTTTCTTTCCGACAGCTTTCCCTTTATTCCTACAGAGAACATTGTGCAGTGACTAAAGCGGCTAAGATGCTAATAGTTTCTATTGTGTATTACTCACCAGTTGTGTGCAGGAAAAAAAACCTAACCTGTTTTTGTTGGGGAAATAAAGGAATAGGTGTGACCATTTGGTGAAGATGGGAGTTGAGGGGTCATATAGAAAAGTGCTGCCAAAATTCATATGTCCAGATGATGTTAATGTTAGTTCAAATTTGTAAGCTTGTAGATCTATCATCAATCATGAAATCATTTGGGTGTTGTTTTTGCTCCTGGATCCCCAGCGATGTTAGGGGTCAGATCAGGTTTGGGAGCAAGCGTTGCTGGTGCGCATTGGCACATCCACCACACAATGGAAAGGCTTTGGAGCCCAACTGGTGACCACCTGTGCAGATCTGCCATCCAAGCCATCTCTAGAAAGTAATTGTCAGTGTGCCTCTACCAGGTGTCCCTTTTGCCTGGTCTTGTCATTGGGGACCTCATGGATCATGCACGGTAAAACACGTCATATGGCTGTAGTGGAGCAGCTGTTCTTGGCTTCATCTTGGTCTCCCAAAGTAACCGCTCACTGGACACAAAGTCATTGCAGCGGTACTTAAGGATTCTCCGGAGAGACAGAGTAAAAGCTTATTTTCTATTTTGATTCAGGTCACTGAAGTTGAAGCTGAAACTAAACGGACACATGCAACCTTGTAAGACAAATAGGTTTTGTCATACGCACAGAAGGCTCCCTTTTTGTCAAAGACCCAGAGGCAGTGGCAACGATGAATTGTGACATAGCCTAATTCCTTTGGAATTGCAGTACAGTCGATAAAGGAGCAAACGGTCTGGCAATGACCTCCAGGATAGTGTTATTGACCTATTTTGCATACACACTGGGTGCGAGAATGGACAGGCGCTTTATTTGCGCGGTTATTTATTGGCCCACAACATGACTGTAATGCCTGTCCAGGGACTCGGCTGGAGTGCAGTTATAGATTATCATGATTGCTAGTTATTAGTGTGCGTGAGCGTGGTTTTGTGTGTATGTCAGAGAGGCACACGTGCGCGCTGGGAGGATAAGGAGAGATTATTCAGAGCCTCTGTGTTTGAATAAAGAAGACAGAGGCAGTCTTGTGCAAATTGTTATTGAAATAGTTTAATACCAATCCAACTTAACTTCAAGGACAAAACTAGCACCGCTGCCGTCGTCGGCTAATAATGTGTGTATGCACTGTGTTGGTACTGTCTAAAGACATAATTACAGAGCGAAATGTGGCAAACATTTACCTTGACATTTATTTCTTGGTGTGAATCAATATTTTGCAGGAACCAGATAAGACTGAAATCTAGTTACACACATCTCGTCTTTTCCCTCTGCGTCCCTACGAGAGACGCGAGGTGAGTCATGGAGAGCTATTTCTTCAGCTACATGTCACGGTTCTCGACACTTAAGCCACAGACTTGTTGTCTGTGGCGCGGGGATGAACGCTTTCTTCTCACTTTACAAAAAAAGAACAAAAAGATGAGGGCCGCTCCCCTCCTTCTCATCCCTTTTTCATCGTCATCCTTCGGCCCTGAATCGGCATCAATGTCGCACTTAAGAACACATTTTGGCAGCGACTCAAGGTCCTTTTCGCCTCCCTTACTCGTGGAAAGTCGCCTCTATAGTGGCCTGCGTAATTTACTTTGACAGTGGTATTGACTATATTTAACAGAGTGATGAATGGCAAAAATAAATATGACTTCCAGGAGAGCCTTGACGCCCTTGACAACGATACGTTACAATTAGGGTTTCGGGGAATGAAAAGGCTCAACCCATTCACAGGCAATTAGCTGAAATTCAAATGCAAATGGAAAACATGGCTCAGAATTGCAACAGAGGTGTTGCCC
>OMMV01003620.1:5671-19580 GCA_900302635.1 Chatrabus melanurus
AAACAGACCGGGGTGGGGAGGGGGGGATTTGGTAGCGGCCTATTGAAGACTCCTGGGCGAGTAAAAAGACTAGTTAGAGAATAGTTAGAGACAAGTTAGCAAAAATAAGCAGTCGTTCATTCACCAGCAGGGTTTTGAACATTTTCAAAATCCACAGGCGAATGAAATCGAGGCTAGCAACTAATTAGCGAATGGGGACATTGACCAAGAGCTGAATTAGACG
Source organism: Chatrabus melanurus (assembly GCA_900302635.1). NCBI lineage: Eukaryota > Metazoa > Chordata > Actinopteri > Batrachoidiformes > Batrachoididae > Chatrabus > Chatrabus melanurus. The sequence continues at coordinate 5,895 of OMMV01003620.1, forward strand.
AATGGCCATTTATCTCGGCCGCCAATCGGTCGCAAGCCCAGTGAGATACCGGCTTAGCGGATGAAAAACAGAATGTGAGAGGAACACGAAATGAAGTGGTTTATGGAGCACATCTTTTTTTATGACATGTCGCTCAGCACAAATCCATATTTGGGACTATGACTCAAAAACACGCAATACCAGGCTGAATGAAAAAATATCAGGATACCCTATTTGGTCATTAATGAGCTAAACGTGCTCTTTGTCAAGCCAGCTGCATGCTAACAAGCTAAACTAACTGGTTTTGTGTGTCATTACATCAACTAGGCTACACTTGATATAATAAGTCCAGTAGAAGGGGAATTTTTTTTTTTTTGCTGTCAGCGTGAATTTGCATTTCAAACTTCATCAACGCTGAGCTCGATGTGAACGATCCACGGGGATTACTGAAGAGACTTCCAGGGGAGAATCGACAGATCACACGCTAAAGTTACAGGCGCGTCAGCAGAATAATCCAGTGATCATATGATCAGTCACTGTTATTGATTACTTTTTGCTTTGGCTTTCCACACTGGCTGATAGACAATAGTGCGAGTTGGTGTCATTCTGTGACACATTTTATAATGAAATTTGTTTATATTTTTGTTTGGAATTATAATGACTGTAAATTGTATTTTATCTCTGGAGCCTGAAGATCATCAAAGATAAGAGGAAAAGCTCAAAGTCGTGACATCATCACATTTGATCGCTAAAATTAAACCGATTCCAGTGCAATACTGATCTTTTTTTCCTTTTCTGGGCTTTTAGAAATGTCTCCTCACACAAACAGCTTTCGGTGCTTTTTAACGTCCTGTTAATTGTCACGTTGGTGTCTCAACATTTCTCGGTCGAGTCAAAAGACTCAGTTCAGAGCAGCCACCTCTCAACCTGTAATTGTTTGATTTATTCAACATTTCTGAGGATGTGACTGAGCCTGGCGGGTCGTGTTACCGAGATCCTGGCGTGCATGAAAAGGATTCTACAACTGTGCAAAGACATCGATATCAGGTGTTCCACTGAAAAATCTCAAGATCACAAATAAACGTGGAGAGAAAATCAGCCGGGCTCGAGAGCGGCTGAAGGGAATCTAACATCTGTTTGCTTAATTAACTGTCCCATCGTCAGACTCTGATTTCAGGTTTTGGACATATTCTTGACATCAGCTCATCCTGCTCTTGTTTAGTTTGGACGTTCTCCTTCCTGTCACGCCTGGCTCACATCCTCAGCTCGTTAACTTCACGCAGAATCGCTGTCACCTGCTCTGTGTCTGTAATCAACAGTGAACCTTAAAAACTCACCTGCGGCTGGTTCATCTTTCTGCTTCGTGCTCCTGTTCAAGCCGTGTTGATTCCAGCTGTTTTTACTTTTTCTTCTTCTGTTGGCTCTTGTTTAATTTATTTGGGGGGGTTTAACTTTTCACATTTTGAACAGCTCTGTCATCGCTTCGTTATTCGTAACTGCGCTTTAAAATTACAAATTTTACATGACTGAAGTCCATAAATGAGCTGCTGGCTCTGTGTGACACACCCAGTGGGCGTGGCAAGCAGCAGCTCCTTTCCATTTAAAGAAACAGATGTTTCTGGTCGACTTTGATTGAAAGAGGTCTGTTTGTTACTGACTACAAACTGTCACGTCTTAGTTTTTGCTGGCATTTGGTCACATAGTTTTCTTAAAAAGTGCATTAAGTAAATTTTAGGAACACCAATGGAAAAAATTTATATCTTATCTGACCACTAATAAATTAATTTCCCAGCCCCGTGTTAATTGCTGAGAATTGATTGTGATCACCTTGTTAACTTCCCTTTTCTTACAAAAGGAGAGGTTGGTTTTTTTTGTTTTTTGCCACATTAAATGTCCATCATATTGTTCAAATCAAACAATTTTAGGGTGTTGGTAAATTTGACCCCCAACATAAAGTGCATTGACCTTTCCACATTTCCGGTCATAGTGACGTAACGGAAGGTCGGAGGTAGGTCAAACTATATATTTTTGGATTCTGTGTGACAAGACGATTAATTTCATATAGTTTTTGAAGGGATTGGAACATTTTTGAATTTTGAACCCTAGCAAAATTTGCTGACCTTTTTGAGAGGAATACCCAAGTCAAGTTTGTTTAGTATCCGTCAGGCGACCCAAAACCACTTTCAAACCTTGGTCGCCATGAAAGTGTCACGGGACAAAGATTGTTCTTCTACCATCAGGTGAAATGGATGAGCTGCTGTGACAAACCTAATAGAAGGAACTAAAAGAAGAAGCAGAGAAGCCTTTAAGTGTCTTTGTATAAATACGTTAGCTGTGTAATTTCTCACCTTTTAAACATGTATGATTTTCTTTTTAGTGGCCCTGAACAGTTTTAGAAAATCAGACTTTTTTTTCCATAAAACGTTCTCACCTAAACACCAGTAATATGTAGGAAAAAGGCGTGCGTGTGGTTTTTGTGCATACATATTGTTTATGCACACGGCCCCTGAGGACCGACACAGCATTCAAAACCGTCTCATCTCAGCGGCCCCAAAACGTATCATCATGACACAAATGTTCACCTGCTTTATTTATTTATTCATCTGGAAACACTGCAATTCAATAATTTCACTCTATTTCCTGTTTGCAACATTATCAGTGTGTGATTTTTATTTACCACATTTTTATAGGACTTCTTATGGAGGCTAGTAATGTGTTGTGAACATTATAATAGAAATTCAAGAAATTTGATTTTGGGTGGAAAAGTTTGAGTGAGTGGCTGACCATACTTTGTGAAAGCATATATAATTTGCGGCCATTATAAAGCAATCTGCACAGCTAATTTGGAGCTGAAACACAAGGAAACTTCAACATATGCTGTTAATAAAATATTATTTTTTTGCACATCTGCAAAACCAGTGCAGCCAGTAATTTGCCTGCCCAGGTTGAAGTTGTGGTTTGGATAAATGAGTTTTTACAGTATTGCTCAAATCTGGCTTTTGTTCTGTAGTTAATTTCTGCTGAAATCAGTGGAACGTGAACACATGTCTCTCTGTTTTTGAGCAACACGGTGAAGATAATGACAGAAATGAAACCCGCTTGTATTTAGCTTTCACTTCGGTACGCTAAGAAGCCGCCTGACGCCAGCACCACAGGGCGTCTGGTCTCTGCTAAACCCCCAATCCCCAACCGCCGTCCTCCGTGACACCCAAAGCACATGCACACACATGCGTGTTTTTCCCGCTGTGTTAATCTCATTGCCGTGTGAGAGGCGGAGCCATGAGGACTCAGACTACTCTTCAGCTCTCATGCGGCTAAATGCAAACACGTAGGAGGTCCGATGGGAATACCGCAGATACATCCATCGGCTCACACCCCGTCTGATCTGTGGCGTCATTTTGCAAAATAAATGTGCACATTCCACAAGTTTATTGCAGTGGATTTTAAGGCTTTGGACACATTCCAGTAGAGATAACACTTTAAACCAAAAGGACAATCTGCTCAGGCCCAAAACATTCCATTTCGTTCTGTTATTACAATGTGAGATTCCTTGAAAAGTGTTAATGGATCCGACTAGCATGCCCCAGTTAACTTCTTTTGCTTTTTATGTTTTGAGGTGGATCAGCCTAACGGCACTTATTCCAGACCCAAAGTCTTCAACATGTTGTTGTTATTTCAGAATGTGAATAATGTATCTACATTTCTGTCTCTGTAACATTTTTAAACAAATGTTCTGAAAATGGATTCACGAAACACACCCTCATTTCACAACTTAAAAACAAATTTCTTGCAGCTCAAGATGTTATGGTCGCTTATTCCAAGCTGCAGCTGGCCATACACCACACTGTGACACAATGCGATATTGCTGCATCAACGCAACGCAGCGCCACATCCGTGTAATACAGGAGCATATTGCTGAATAACCGCAGAACAGAGCGTGCACGTCCCAGTGTGCACCTCGATCCATGCATTGAAAGAGTGAGAGAGAAATAAATACGTTGAGGACACGTTCTTATTGAGCACTAAAAATGCTATTGTGTGTGCAAAATATAATTTTACATGTTTGATTACTTTGTGCACACGTGATAAATGTCTGCGCTGCGCCAGTTGAGCGCGCACAGAGAACTTAGACGGAAATTAACACCCATTCTTTTTTTTACTCAAACATGCTATATTTTTGTTCCGGGTGTTGTCCTGTTGTGGGTTTGACATTTAACCTTGTCCTTTAAGAGTAAGTTTATTTTTGGCCATAACTCTGATCCAAATTAGACTCATCTGAGATCCATATCACTCTAATGAATGTTGTGGCAAGCGATGTCGCGATGCGCTGCTTCCTCCACGGGCAGGAAATGAAAGACGCTAACCCTCTCCGCCTGAGAGGGTATTTTCCAACCAACATTCTTGAATCTGGCATGCTGCCATAATATACTAGCATTGTGTATAATCTTATTTGTCTGGATTGCAGAAAGTTTCAAATTTTGAGCTCTGGACAGCTCCTGTGGTCACAGTGTGTGGCTGCCGCTCTCACAGTGAGCGGTGGCTGAATTTTTCATAAAAATAAGGATTATCAGCCTGCCGTCTACCACATGTACTTTTGTATGACAAATTGGTTGAACTCCATTCGATTTTGTGCAGGATTTCATCTTCTAAATATCTGTAACCCCAACTCGATTAAATTAAATCATATTGCATGTCCTGAGTTGGGGCTATTTAGAAGATGGAAATCTTGCCCAAAATTGAATTGAGTACATCCAATGAGTTATTTTTTTGTGTACTGCCAACATGTAGAAGCAGTATCAGAGGTATTTTTTTGGGATCATCTTTGTCGTATTTGCGAATAAAATTAAATGACTTGATTCAGCTTTCCAGCCGTAACAATGACGCTGTGCAGGGCAGAAGAAAAGTTGCCCAAAGTGGCCCTCATGTGCCACCTACTCTTTGTTTTTCCTCACAGTAATTTCTTTTTTTCTGAGATCACATTTGAGGTACAAAGTACGGTGGCTGATGGGGGCCACAACACTATGTAGAGAACAATTACAACAAACACATGCATCAATTCAACAACAGGTACAGTAGCTGCATCAAAAAAACCATCTTGCAAATTGAAAAACGCTTGCAAACAGAGAACACAAACATAACAAACGGCACATGTGATCATTTAATTTGATAACGTGACTGCTGCAAATTTACGCAACACACACAAATGCTTTGCAAAGTTTCATGGCACAATGAAAGTACTCACAACACACCCAGAGGTTTTTGCCTGAGGACTTTGACCGGCTCCTATTCTTCAGTGCAACGCAAACAAAAAGCGAAAATATAGCGAGCGCAAGAGTAAAATCATGAATAAAGTAGATAAACTTACTCAGCTCTGCCGACCACCTTTAAAGCAATAAAGAGTTGAGCGCCGCCACCGCGATGCGCTCAACGGCCCGTCAGTTAAAGTCCTCCAGGCAGAACCGCTGTTTGGGTTGTGAGCACTTCCGTTGTGTTGTGAAGCTTTGCAAAGCGTTTGTGTTTTACATGCTCAGGTTCAGCTCATTTTTCCATATTCAGTTTTAGAGAATATGCTCCTGAATAAGTCCACGTTTCACCAAGTTTCATGAAAATTTGACTGTGTTAATGTGCCACGTGTCAGAATTTTAAAATGTGGTTTTAAAGATGCTGCAGCGCCGCCCGAATATTTGGTTTCTTTTTGAGATAAACGGACTCCTTAGATTGAGCAACATAAAACATCACGTCCTTGGCGGCGGTACAAACCCATCGTTTTAAAAAGCACTCATTTCTGTCAGTTGTCTACTTGTTTAACGTCTCACTGTGTGAGCGATAAAAATGTCTTCCTAATCTAAACAAAAAGTTCATCTGGTATGTCATCAAAAACTATGCAGACACTTTGTTTATAATGACGTTTCTAATGAATTGGACTCCAGCAGTTCTGCTACAGTGCCTTCTTTTAAATGGACTTTATTACATGATTATATGCAACAGCTGCGTATTAGAAAGTGTTCCAACAAAAGAAAACCAAGACAAGATCTGACAGTCGGTATCAGTGAAACGGCAACACGATTTGTTTATCTTATCTTGGCTTCCATTGCAGTGAAGAGAAAGTGAAGGCAGCCAACGCATGAGTGCAAAACAAATCCAGTGTTTTCCCTCCCATCGCGGTGACAGCGAGAACAAACTGCAGGGAATTGTCTCTCCTCTCTCTCTCTCTCTCTCTCTCTCCCCATCACTTCATTGAGCTCTCTCTCTCCTGCACTCCTCTGCTCGCTTTTTTTTTTCCCCTTTTTCTCGCCCCACTAGTTTGCAGATGGTGAATGCCATATTCGATGTTTTCTCTTTACACATCAAACCAAAGGTCACAGCTGCACTGCTCCCAAACCACCCGCAGATGTCTCGGCGCAGTTACCTGACAACCAGCGCAGACACAACCCGAGATGAAGTGAAAAGTACGAAAATGAGTGTTGTTTAGCCAGAAAGTACTTTGGCTGCCCCAGGAGAGCCACCAACCGCCGCGAAGCCAAGTAAAGACACATTTTCACTTCTTTCTTCACAGTTTTTTTGTTTTAAAATTTCAAACCTGAGTGAGAAAAGCTGACAGTTACAAAAAATAAAAATAAAATCCAAGTAGGGGCATAAAAATTATGAGCCATGCAAATTAATTACTTGTGATTCATTAATACCAAAAAACATCTGAACTCATTTTCATAAAATTTTCCTACATATGAGTATGGGACTGGAATTTAACCTTGATCTCTGACCTTGATTGTTGACCAATCCTAAACAAAATCAAATGACTTTTCCCATCCGTAGGCGTTCTTAAGATATCTTGCAAACATTCTTGCAAACACAGTTACACAGAGTCGAAGGTGATCAGAGGAGCACGCGCCTCCGGCAATGACACTAAAAAGAAGCAGTAATTGCTGCAGAATGAAAACTTGTATATATTCTTCATGGCATGAGTGAGCTGAGCTTAAAAACAAACATCACAAAGCGCGCCGCAGACTGTAATCTTCTGGCTCGTGAGCAGCATCTGGCCCTCGGGTTGCCCGTTTCAGACCTCTGTTTTAATAAAATAGACAATGTCGCGCTTTAATATTAATGATTTAAATAATTTATTTATGTTTTGTCTTTGACTTAGAGAAGTTCAGCCTGCAGAGCGCTGAGGGGAGAAGGCCTTGTCAGCATTATGTTTGGTCTATCAGAGAGATTAAACATGTTAAAATATGCACATACTTAAAGCACGCAGCGATTTGCACGATCAGCCGGCCCCGGGGTTCCACAGCGAGCGTGCTTTCCTCACCAAAATAGGAAGACTTGCATGTTCTCCCCAATGCGCCAATGATACGATTTACATCCTGATTTTAACAACCACCTATTATAGATGTGCTCTGCAAAGGTCATACGTGACTAACACTCCATAATAACACCATTTCAACGTGGGCTTGACTTTTAATCAAATATATTCACATTTATACTTTTTTTCTTTTTTTAAAGGAAATACCTTTGCACTCAACCTGGGATCATTCACGGGTTGTCATGGCCACGTTTTGGAAATGTCAGGACATGACGCATAATGGGATCCAGTGATGGGTGTTATTCTTCATTTATCTGACTCTTACGTTATCATTATATATATATGGAAATACTTCATCTTAGTTTCATGTGTCAATCAAAATAGTGATTAAAGGTTTGGGTTGGCCTCAGAAGATTTTCGGATTTCAAAGTGAGCTGCGGTCTTTTAAATGTAGTAATGCTGGTTTAAGGTTTTCCAAGGTAAGGACAACGTTTCAAAGGAGTGGGGCTTTATTCTTGGTCACGTTATTAAAAATGTGTGTTAGCCATGCTGGAAAACAGTCTTACTTATGCCAAAAAAAGCACATTAAATGGAGCGGTTTACACTTGTGGATGAATATGATTGGATTTTGTGAGCAGCATTAATTATGAATAAACTTGGTGATTTATGATATGAGTGAGAAGAATAATGAAGCAATTAATGCAGCTGATGTTTGTTAAAAAATAAAAGAAGCAGCTGATGCGGGTCAGCCAATAATCCGTGACTTCATGGCTCTGCCTGAACTGTTGCAAAAGTATTTATAGACAATCTGGGAAAACTCTCGGCCCGTGCTCGAGGGTGACACTAAACAGGCTGATGTTATGGAAAAGGATATTTTATAAGTACTCTTGTGACAGTTTGCCAAGGTTGCTCGCTGTAGTGTTGCCTGTCGTCACTGCTTTTGTTGTCTGATGTGCACCTGCAGAAGAGGCAACGTGAATAAAGCTCCCGTCTAAATCGCCCCATGTTGCCATGGTTACGGAAGAGTCTGGATCGGAAAGTTATGAGATTGATTACATTGTAAAACCAAATAATTGGAAAATGCTCAAAACATTTGTGGAAACTGATTACATCAACATTTTAAGGAGCCTTAATTTGAGTATATTCTCAATAAAATGTTTGTTTTCACGATTTTTAAGGTAATTTAAATTTACCTTTCAATTTACTTCAGTATATTTCTTATATTATCCAGCCAACTGCATTATTTTCATTTGGTGAGTCTCTATATATACACCCTGATTATTGTATTATAACACTGCAAAGTTATACTGTATTTTTGTGTTTTCTTTATTTGTGGGTAACTGACAGAGAATCTTAATTGCAAATGTTGCTTGTTCCAGAAGTCTGCTCATACAGAATCTGATTTAATATGTTCCTGAACTTGTGAGTCGCTGAATTGTTTCAGTGCTATTAATAAATGATGCTATTTACTGGTGTTAAAACACATGAAGTATTCCATCAGCTTTTTATTTATTTTTTTAATAATACACACGTCCTTGCTGCCAAGTTTTCAGCAGGGACAGAAATGATAACTTGAGCTCAGACACACGGAGGGGATGATGAGTATTCATTGATGTCCAATGGAGCCAGACTGAACGTGGTCCTTGACCCCAACAATCCCACAGGGCCGATGTTTGGTTTCTGGCCGTTTGCCGTTTCCTGCCTACTAGTCAACACTGCTTCAGCTGCCAGGAATAAAGCTCCGGGTTTAACAGTGACCCCTGATGCTGTTCTGCAACTGGCCGAGCAGCCAGCCGGAGCGGGCCGGGCCAGGCCTCCAGAGGATCTGGGTCTGTGTGGTCTGGGTGGAGACGCTGGAATGGGATAAGTTCACTGATTTTTCTATATATATATATATGTACGTGTGCACTGAAAATTATCAGTGAGAGCACGGTAAAACAAGTATGCATGTATTTGTGTCTTTGTGTGCCAGAGGGTGCTGAAGTCACAAAAGGAAAAAGTGTGTGTGTGTGTGTGTGTGTGGTCATATAGAAAATGACTTCAACCAGGATCATATCTTTTTCCCCATTCTCTCCTCTCTCTCTGTTCTTTTTATCCCCAGGCAGGCGTTCTAATTACAACCAGTCTGCTTAACTGGAAACGTGAACCCAGGAAGTAAGATGCTGCCAAGCATGTTTGTCCTTTGATGGGTTCCCTGGCGGAGCGGCTGGTGGTCTGGACTTCAGCCGCTCCGTAAAAGCCAGGTTTGGAAGCCACGCTGCTCTCTGCTGTCATGATTTTAGCTAATTTAGTAAATCCCAAAAGAATTATGGAACACAAAGTAATAGAGCTACTGCCACTTTTTAAAGTTAAATTCAGAAGTTGGTATAAGATTACAACTAGTATAGGACCCACCGTGGCTACAGTGGAACACAGTCCAGCACCGAGCTAAGGATGGCAGCATACATCTTCCGCATGAGCTCATACAAGTGCTGTGGAACTGGTTCCGAAAGCCACCACACGTATTTTTACAGCCTACAGTTGGGAGCTGTACAAAATGACCCGCCCTCATGGAAAAGCCCAACATGGCTAGCTTGGCAGATTCCGCCATTCTGACTGTTTATTCCCATTACGTCAAACGTCAGCAGTATCTGGACATGACAGCATTGCAGGTTAATGTAGGATACATTCCTCTTTGGAGCATAAAAGCAAATTTTCTTTTCCCTACTCGACTGAGTATTTGCCAGAGATTGGACAAACTTTACTGAAAAATTTGAAAAATCTGAGGAGTTAAAGTCACCCTCAAGTCTTGACGCTGGAAGTCCTGAGTCAGGCCGCCTGCGGTTTAAGGGCAGATAACTTCAGGAGTTAACTGACAGCAACTTTGCCCCAGCTCTGTCAAAGAGTGAAAAAAAGTCAATTACTTTTAATGCTAAAAATACTTTTCTTCAGTCTCATTTGGCTCTTATGATGAGTTTTATGTGTCTGCACATCTCGTTTCTAGATGTCTTTGGTCTCTTCAGGATCCTTGGCTGCAATGACTTTTATTTGTGTCAAACGAAAGGGTACTTAGGGAGACTCAGGCCTTGTTCAGACTGGCAATAAAAATCCAATTTATGCGCGTATTCGATATGAATCTGTTTCCATGTTGCAAGTCTGAACAGTCAAAAGTCTCATGAAATCAGTTTTTTTCCAAATCCGTTTTGGTCTGAATGCTCAGATCACATTCTGGGTGTGTTTTATTACATCTGTGACGTTTCACGACATGTAAAGCTCACAAAGACACAGAGTGTGGAATAAGTGATGACAAAGGATGTGGATTGCACTCATTGGACATGTGTGTCACACACAGCACTTGTGCTTGTGTGTACACCGGGCAGCGTTTCAGAGTTGCACCACTGCTCAATCCTCCCACATTAGTAATGGCGTTTATTCCACACTCTGTCTTCTGTGACCGTGTTTTGGATGTGAGCTAGAGCGCAATTACTTTTTGTATGTGTGCATGCACGCGCGGCCGTCACCCGACAGCAGCACCCGCACCTCCTGTCGAACGTTTTATAATAAATAAATTTAGGAATATAAATATATAAACACATATAAACTCACCATCAGATGGGATTATTTTCATAATCCAGATCCCGTTAGTCAGAGCTCTGTGTGAGTTTAGTTGCAGCTTTTGGAAAAAGTAAACAGCGGTCATGTGACTGTTTCCATGTGTGTGACTGCATTACTATAGCAACCGATGTGGATGAGAGGCAAATGAGGATTACCACATGGACACACAGATTGGATCTGGTCACTTGCTATATATAATGTAGACAGTCAATCAGTGAGATCAGATTTCAATCAGATATGAAATAAATCCGGTTTGAACTGGCAGTCTGAACAAAGCTTCAGATGAGGAGTATCTCTTGCATTGTGAGGGAATATCTGCAATGACATGTAGACCATGTGGCGTGTTTCTCAGGGGCATGATGCAGCACGCAGGTGCCTCATTGTTGAGGACCCCAGCAGCTGGAGAAGGCCAAGGGGGATGGTCAAGGTCCCCCCTGGCTGGGGCAAATAGATGGTTACTTTCGAGAGGTGGGGTGGACCGGTTGTCTGGTTGATTGCCATTCAGGATCCAAGGCGGTTCCGTAGCATGGTGGATGCAGTGAGGCATCACTGTAACATTTAAAGAAGATGAAGAAGTCCTATACAGGCTCTGAGATGCATGATGTAGATGAGAGTCTATGACTCCCCATGGATGGGACACCAGTCCAGTGCAACCTAGTCTATATATTGATAGAACAACTTGTATCCCACAGAATCACCCGTATAGTAAGTGTGGTCGCTGCTATGTCAATTTATATAGCAAAAGCTTGTTGGTATTCTTACATATAAGTATGGAAATAATACCCCCTGCCCCCCCCCACACCTTCTCAGAGTGAAAACAGCACACACACAACTGTCTCATAAGATTCCTAACAGTCGTTGACACTGCTGTTTGCTGTATGAATGGTAGCTTAGTGCAGTTAATGGGGCTCATTGCCTCACTCGTTTATTCAAAATCGTGATATTCAGCAAATGCATTAGCATTAAAAATGTCAATGTATTCATTGCATACTGCATGCAAAGTGAGAGAGGTTCAGACATTCTCAAAGCGGCATGATTTAAGGACCCAACATATTTGTCATCTGTATTAGTGAAAACTGAATGGCATTATCTCCGTCCTCAGTCTACACCATGTGTAATGAGATGACTGCTGGAAGCTTTTCAGAGTGCTGAGAGCAGAGCGGGCACACGTCTCCATCCAGCTACAGCTTCCAAACTGACAAACCTTCCCACATCCCCCCTCCTCCATCCACCAATTAGCTTCAGTATTAGCATATGCACTCTATTTGCATGAGCAACGACTAATTCCTGTGTCATCGTGCAGCTGTCGAAGCAGATTAGCGAAGCTAGCAGTCAGAGATCCCTGTCTTATCTTCTGTCTCAGCACTGGTTCAGGAGGCAGCGCCTTCCGCAAAATAAATAAATAAATAAATAAACCTACATGTACTTGTACATCATCATCTTAATAATCCAGAGAGCTTCACACTTGATGAGATTTCAAGCCTCAATGCACGGCAGGGTTTAGTCGTGTCAAGGCGCATATGCACCGACTCAAGCATTGGAATTCCAGGGTCATCGCTGCAAAGCAAGCGGCGTCGTGCTAATGGAGAGATAAATATCACAGCATGATGGAGGTGTTTCCTGCTTGCTTGTGTGATGAATAACATTCGCTGGTCTCCAGCCAGGGTAAATATAAATGAAGAAATATTTTTGTATATGTGTATTGAGGGTGCACGTCGAGTGCCTGTTCTGGATCTGCTGGCTCAGGGGTCTAGGGGTGTCAGATTCTGTGATTATCGGGTTGGATTTTCTTAGAATGTCTGTTTAACATGTGTTAAATTCTTTTTCATGCAAATACCCTGCAATGCATGCTTGCACCTGATGTAGCTCCTAAATATCGATTGAATGTTTTTCTCAAGCATCTATTTTGCATAAACAGTGTTAAGGTGCGTCCCAAACAAAAACCCTGCTTGAAGAACAACCATTCCAAGCTGATGGTAAATGGTGAGCTAATTGTTAATATCCTCACTTAAGCCCAGTTCTCACATTCACGGAAGTTCATAATTTGAAACCTTGTCTGTAGCTTGGAAAACCTAGCGAGGGTCCGTGATGAACCAGGGTATTCTGTCATTGTGCCGTGGTCTTGTTATAACCGTGGTGAAATTTTCGGGTGTTCAATAATTTCCTTTATCTGCTGTGGACTGACATATTTTGGCAGTCCCTTGCATTTCTGTGGAGCCGTGTACGTTGTCATATATGTTGTGACATCACTGCGAGGTTTTGCGGAAGCACCAAGATTGTGCTGAAGTTATGTTATGGGCAATTGTTTTTGCACATGTCACACGATACCAGTGCAATGCGTCACGTCATCAAACGACATGCAAGATCACTTTCATGGAAAACCGTGATCTTGACACACTGGTTTGTCACGGTTCTTCTGGCCTGGATATTCATGAACCTGAGATTGGGGCTTTACAGCTTAGAGTAAAGGCCTAAAGGCCCTGTCACACAGTGACGTTTTGCAGAAACCTATGCCCACGTATGTGATTTTTTTTTTTTTCCAACACGGTGGTGCACGTTGAAAATAGTCAGGGGTACGTAACACATAAGTAGTGGTCGTTTTAAGCACGTGGTCACACGTTGTTGTACGCAGAGGACGTCAAAAATTTTTGAGCATGTTCAAAATTCACAACGTGTGACACCGTGTGCCACATTAGTTCTGCAGAAGTTACAGGTACGCTCGGGGAAAGTGAGAAATAAGTAGTTCATTACCGCACACCTGCCACGCAGCAAGCGTCCTCCCGGCCCTGGGAGAGAGCCCGTCCCAGCAGAGAGCC
>OMMV01003631.1:0-15421 GCA_900302635.1 Chatrabus melanurus
CAGCTATATACTGTATTTTATAATAGAAGAACATTTTAAAAAACCCTTTATTGTCATCATACATAGAAATACAACAAAATTAGGGGAGCTACTCTGATTATCACAAACAGAAGTCAAACACGCATCCACTGCATATAAAAGCTATATTAAGTACTTAAAAAGTTTTTTTTAAAGATTTTTATGAGTTGTATTGCACTAAACACTACTAAATATTGCACTTAGAATGCATAATGCACTTACAATGGATCTTTTGACTTTAAATATGCATTACACCTACAAAGAAAATTGCACTTAAAAAGTAATAAATACTTTAAAAGAAATAGAAATTTTTTTACAGAGTCCTCTATTATTTACAGTGGGATTGCTCAAAAAAATACATCGACAATGAAATGGCTAATATGGATTGACAAGGAATATACTTTTGATACTATTGCAAAACAACAATACTATCAACAGCCTTAGATTAAATTTGTGCATAAAATACATTTTGTATTAGTGGACAGACATGGACGGACAGGTGAAAACACAAAAGTATTGAATAATCAACAAGAGACTTACCTGCAGACGGCAGCGAAGGATTCCAAGGGGAAGCATGCATGAGAGAAAGAAAACTATTGTAAGACAAAATGTCACAAACTACCAAAAACAAGACACTGAACATTCAAGAAAAGTCACATTTATACACCGTTCGTTTCCCATGATATTACAGCCCTCGAGTCAAAGAGGTTAATTAATCATTATACCAATCAGCTCACCTACTTTTAACAGAATACGATTCTGATCAATATCAAGGCTGTGAGAGTGGCAGGATTTAGTCCAACAAACTACAATCTACCTGTGAGTGCGCTGGCCCATATCTGCACCCAGAGATAAGATCCCTCAAATTAACGGCAGCTCCCTCCTGAAAGTAACTGTTCTTAAATATGTTGGAATATTTTAAAGGTATTAATATACTTTAATACCTAAGGAAGTGTTGGCTCAAAGTCTAGATTAATCTTCTAGAACCTTCTACCCTGCAAAATGTAGTGAGTGAATGAATATGATAAAAATTTAATGTTTGCGTTTAGATGCTTATGTTCAGCACTTTAAAATTTGCTGACTGCAAAATGCTGGTTAAATAAATAAAAAATTATAATAATGTTTTAACACAATGATTCAAAAACAATAAATATTTTAAGTCTCCGTATTCAAAGGGGATACAATGAGGCTGAAGTGATTAAATGTTGGTGAACTTTCATGCACCAGATCAATCCAAAAGCAAGTGTTTTAATCTCTGCAACCTGTTGGATCCGTCTGTGATTGGTGCAGGGAATAATCTTATCATCACATGCATGGATGAAATTAGGAGCACGTGTAGTTGTAATGAGCTTGTTTGTCAGTTTATTTAATTTCCAGTGTTCCAATATGTTCCCAGACGCTACATACAGTTTTTTTTCTTCAGTTTTCATCGTCATCTCTGGTGGTAATGTGACAGAGGGTCATTTACGTCTGTAGGCGGGTCTCTGTTACCCTCCAAATTGTGCAATTTGAAGTAGCAAATTGAAAATTATGCTTAATGGAAATGTGTATTTTGAAAAAAAAAACAACTCAAATATCACAACAAATCATTTTTATGCTCCCATGAGGTGGTTTTTCAGGCGATTTGAAAAAGCCATATTTCACAAAACTGGAAAGGAAACACTTTTTTCTGCTATTGTAGGTCACATGACGTACAGAGAGCGTCACGTAACATTCTAAAATATATGGCACAGTTACGTGTGGACGGAGTAAGAGACGGCGAGAGGTTGATAAACCTTACAAGAGATGACGTTACGCCAATATTGGATTCGAAATATCAACGAAACGGCAATATTTAGCAGGACTTACCATCTATCACCATGACTACTGGAATTACAGTTCTCACTGAAGCCTCGCTGGAATGCCAGTTATTGCGAGAGAACAAAACCCAGCGGTCATATTCCACCACTCAATGGAAACGCTGTCATTTTGCTGTAGCGTTTTGTCAACATTCTGAAAATATCGCTTAACTTTTGCACAAATTTGTAATGGAAACCCAGCTATTGTGACAAAAGTGATAAATTTTCAGTAGAGCGTCATGGTTTCCTGGAGGTCTTAATTATTAGGATGCTGATTACATGTATCCTGTATGTTTCTCAATGAAACATAAATTAACATCTTTAATTTAAGATTCATTTTCTAAACCCGCTTACTCCAACGTAGGGCCACTGGAGCCTATCCCAGCAGTCATTGGGCGAGAGGCAGGGTACACCCTGGAGAGACTGCCAGTCCATCGCAGGGCCACATATAGACAGACAAACACAATCACTCTCAGTTTAGAGTCACCAGTTCACCTAACCTGCATGTCTTTGGAAGTGGGAGGAAGCCGGAGCACCTGGCTCTGGGGAGAACATGCAAACCCCACAGAGAAAGGAACTGGGCATGGTGGGAATCGAACTCCAGACCTTCTTGCTGTGAGGCAAGAGTGCTAACCACTGAGCCACCGTGCCGCCCTTACTTTACGATACAACGTATTATTTATGCTGGCTCTGATTTGATCGGATGCTTTGGAAGTGGGCGGGACCAGTGGGCACAGACATGAGTACAGCTTTAAATAAATGAAGGAACAGACGTATATGATCATTAAACCACATTTGATTGAAAAAAATTAATACATTCATTCCCAAGAACAGGTGTATGATCATTAATATTTTATTGTTTTCATAAACGGAAAAGAACGGCATTTTAAAATGTAATTTTATTTATTTATTTATTTATTTTTATCTCCAACAAGAATTTAGTGGACACACCCATCCGTGAATTGGTTTGTTTAATCATTAGGATTTCTAAAAAAAGAAAAAAAAAGAAAAAAAAATCAGAAACTGATCAGAATAACAAGAAGAACCTGTTGCTGGTCAATTTAAAATTTAACCTTGAATTATCAGTTGTTTTTTTTTTTTTTAATGTAAGAGAACGGACTCGTCAATAATAGAGTCAAATGTGACCGGCGTGACTTTGTGATGCTGCTCTGCATGGCCCTGTGGGTAGTGCGTTTCCATGGCGATGTGCTCAGTAACAGCTGCTGAGCTTCATTACTTCCTGGTCGTCAGTCCGGTGACCCTGATCCCACACAGCGACAAAAGTAGCGGAACATCCACACGCTCACAAAGACGGATTTGTTATTTTAAAGACTGGCACGTGACGGCTGGTTTTGGCGTCTGATGAGCCGATATCCATCTTCTGTCTCTGATAATGAGACGCACAACTGTCTCTCCATCGCACACAAACACTGTGTTCCTGCACATACACACGAGGAGTGAGGCTGGTTAGGAAAGCCAGAGAACGCGTCGACATGCACAACAATAACCTTGTTTCTGAACTTGTGCTACCATGCAGCTCATCCGTAATTACTTTTTCTCTCCCACCAAATGCCATGTGAATGAAAGCGGCTAATTAAATAGGAGGGCAGAGTGTGATCACACTGTTTGACTGTGTGAGGGCACAGAAGAAATCTTTTTTTTTTTAAAGGACATTATGGAGGGATTTGCACTAAACTTGATTAAAATTGAGTTTTGATCCAGTTCTGCTTTAAAATAAGTCATTTTAATACAGAAGTCACACTTGCATTTTAGCCGCCAAACGTTTAATTTAATTCGCCTCAATTAATGTATTTGTTGTGATTTTTGCCGCAGTGGAGATAAAATGAGATAAGATAGAAGTTATTGTCATTATACTTCCTACAACAAATTGTGAGGACATCCTTCCATGTGCAGCAATCGATGGATCACATGCTCTATAATTGTATTACAGTACTTGCAGACTGAAGGAAACCTGGGTTTGGAGAGGGGTGGAGGAGGCCATGGCTCTGGGGAAGAAGCTGTTTGCATGTGATCTGATCGCCCTAAACCTCTTTGCAGATGGGTAGCGGGTCAAACAGATGATGGCACTGGGTGTGTTGTGTCTCTGATATGTTTGAGCAATCAATATAATTTAGTGTTGCTAGTTCAATTACAAACTGTCCCACTTGTAAGAGGCCCCAGAGGCGAGGCCTGCAGGAAGATTATATGTGTGGGTAAAGAAAAGAAAAAAAGATGAGACATGCAACAGGTTATGCTTTCACTTAGCTTCTGGTCCGTATTCATTTGTGCACATTCATGCACTTAAATTGCATTTTATCAACATGATATCGACATTGCAGCAACGTCGATATCATGTTGATTGATTAAAACGTAATACAACCAAAAAACCGTGACCACTGGGAAGTCATAAAACAATTTTTTTTTCAGCACAACTATGATTTTGTTCCATAGTATTCAAATAAAGTATTGATATTAAATGGCCAATATGACCAAAATATGCACTTTCTGGGAAAAAAAAAATTGAATTTTGAACCACGTGGGTAAAAAACAAACAAACATGCTATTCCACACGAGGAAACTCAATTTCCTAGCATGGTGTATGAGAGTTAAAGGGCACTGGCACACTACACATGCTTGTGTTAGCTTCATGGAGCCGAAGAAATGGGGCGGACTTTCAATTGTGACAAAGTCCCAAAAAAAACCAAAACGACATGAAATGGTAACAAAAAGACAACAATTTGACAAAAATAATAAACTTAGGCCACCAGAGACCCCGACTGGACATATTTCACATGAAAAGTTTGCTGGATATCTGCCCAACAGGTCAGTTGTGTCAGTTGTCAATGCTAACATCAGTTACAGTGTTTTACTTGGTGTGCCAAAATGAGTAAATGGGGAGAACAACGTTTTAGCGCAGCGTTATTAAAAATTCATTAAAAGTATTTGTCCGAGTTGTAAGTCGGAAGTTCGGAGTTCCAAGTTTCCCCTGAATGCAGCATGAACTTTGAAGCTTGCCCATGTGTTCCACGCAGTTTGCAGTTTATTTATTTTAACCCCCGAATATGACTATGAATATGTCATTTCTGGAAGCACTTCCAATGTTGGAACGAGGCTCCAAAACTGTCTCAGCTGCCTAAAATAAGTCCTTATAGGCCTGAAGCGTAGCTGCCTAGCAGCTTTTTAATTATTTTATCTTAAATGGTTTAGGGTTAGGATTAGAATAAGGGTCTGGGATATGGTATAATTTTTGTAAAATACATTTAAAAAAAAAGTTTGGAAATTTGAACTATTCATCCACGGACGGCTTTGCACGCTTCTGTGTGTCTTGTAGCACCATTCCAATATGGTCAAGGTCCCATTCGGGAATTAGAGGGGTTTTCGATTCGAAAAACGTGCGGAACATGTGCTCCCTCCTTCACATCGTCTGCAAAATCTAACAGAGCAAAGTCGCTGTATTTGCTATAGAACAGAGAATCCGTCCCAAAATAAATACTTTACTTTTCCAATTTAAAGACAACGCAAGTTTAAATTTAGAACATGAATAAATGTATATAGTTACAGTACAACTCTACTAGGAAATCTATCTATCTATAGAAATGTTACAAAGTGCTGCACAGCAAAAAAAAAAGGGAACACTAATGTATATAAATAAAGCTAAGTACAAAAATACCACATAAAATTGTAGAATGGTATGGTTGAAATATAATAATGAAAAAAAGCCCTAAATGCTTAATTTTGATTAAATTCATTATTTCACCAATCGTCTGAAAACCTTTTGAGTAATCTTGCTAAAAGACAAACAATTATTCTAAATTCCTAGGCCGTGAGTGAGTGTGGAATCCGTTTGAAATACCGTGTTTTTATGGGGTTTTACATTTAACAAACAGGATCTCCCTGTTCTTCAGTATTTGAGAAGTCCTCCAGCCTGAGGATTGAGCTTCAACCTCCAGCTCCACGCCTGCATCCTGTTGCCCAGAGCGCACGAGAAGGCACATAAGGCTCAACAAGTTCATCAAGACAGGCGGGTGCACAAGCTTTTAGCGCCACAACAGATCCGATGTGATCAGATCTCCTGGTTTTAGTCAAAACTTGATCAGCAGCATCCTGAACCAGCTGCAGAACGTCTCACGCTCTTAAATTGCAATCCAGGAGTTAAAACATTAAAACAGATCTGCCATAGACAGAATAAGCCTGATCACTGCAATGTGACACAAAAGAAAAAATAAATAAAAGTGGTAATAAAAGTTTATTAAAAGAAAAAAGATCCAAATGCCCAAAGAAACAATTTAAAAAGCTCATGCAGCGGAATAGTCCAGCGGCTAAGTCGAAAAATATTTCACATTTTGGAGAAATTATGAAATTTGGCAGACAGGTAGAGGGTCACTTTTCCATTAGGACCCAACTCTGAAACGTCGCCATCTTGAATGTTAATGTGGCCGCCATACTTGATTTATTTTTGTCCATAACTTCAAAACTAAAGCAGATAGAAATGTGATTTCAGAGGCTAATCCCCCATTTTCAGGGTTAAGGAATCCAGTGAAATCAGTATCAAGCATATCTGATGTCCGCCATCTTGGATTCAAAGATGGCCACCATGTTAGACATATTTCCTTATAACTTCTACACTAAGTCAGATAGAAATGTGAATTCAGCCGATAACCCCTCTTTTGAGGTTCAGGGAGATATCTGCCATATTGGAATTCAAAATGGCAGCCATCTGTTGAACTGTTTGTACCCCAATGTTAATTACTTGCAAACGACACCATATGATTTTCAGGCAGGTTTTATAAAATTTGGTTCTTGGTTTAGGCCGGGTTTTGACAGCACTGTCCATCACGGGCACATAGGGAGGTGCATTGGAGGTTTGCCTTGGAACATTTGCAGTTTCCTTTGCAACTATTCTTTCACTTGCAGCGCAGGCACTCATAGCAAGCCTTCGAGCAGGTAGCTCAGCGGGTAAGGAGCTGGCCTCCCAATATGCAGACCTGGGTTCAAATCCTGCTCATGCTACCTGTCTGTGTCCTTGGACAAGATGCTTAATCTATGTTATCTCAGTCCACCCAGCTGTAAAAATGGGTACTGGCCTTGGCTGGGGAAGTAAATGTGAGGCTTCATTGTAAAGCGCTTTGAGCATCTGCTAGATGGAAAAGCGCTATAGAAATGCAGTCCATTTATTTAGAGCCCTCAGGAAGTGAGGTCCATATCACCATCCTTTTCCCCAATCAGCTGGACAGATGGACAAACATATATCAAATATGGTGGCCATATTAAAATTCAAGATGGCGGCAACCAGGGGGCGTTTCTGAGTTGGGTCCTAATTGAAAAATGTTCCTATTGGGTTGCCCCAGCTGTGTGCCAAGTTTCATAATTTCTCCAAGAAGTGAAATATAATGCCCTATTTTTCGTCTTAGCCGCTGGACTATAAACCTCTGACCCTGTAGCTCATCAAAATATTATATTTAAGCAAAAATGTCAGTAAAACATCTTCTGTAAGTCAAGTGTGCTAATGTTATCATCTCTTCATTTTCATTCAGTTGCTACATTAATATTCACAGAGCACACAATTCATTAATTTGGCAGCATGTTAGGTTACTATTACCTCAGTGTTGACTGTCAGGCTCCATAAAGAACACAGAACCCGTCTAAGCGGATAAACTGTGTCTAAGTTGTACGATAAAGACACAAAGTGTGGACATGAAGAAGAGTGAGGTCAAAGGTGATGATGGGAACCCCGGTTTAAACGGGTGCACCTCATGTCTCCCTCGCTGTCCTTGGCATGAGAGAGTTTGACATGGAATAGATGGATAACATGGAGAGCTGGACAGAACAAAGGAGGGATTGAAGGATGAGCCGGGGTCCGGCCTCTTATTCCCAGTGCTGTGTCAGTGCTACCTTCAACTCATCAAAGCCACTGACACTCTGCTGACATCTCACTGTTTTTCCTCTCTGTCCACACACACACACACACACACACACATCAGTGATCTCCTGTGCCCTCGCATCCATCCAGGAAACCAGTCTGTCATTTAAAAAAAAAAAAAATCATACCATCTGTCCGTCTTATTGTTTTACCCGACGCAGCCATAACAAAAAAAATCACTGATCATATTCCAATCAGAATGAAACTGTCACATTTCTGCTTTGTTTGTGTCACTTCCTGTTTTATTTTGACATTCTCTTCCCTTGTGTGTTTCTGTAGCTTTCTTCCTGTGTTTCCCCTCAGCTAGTTTCTCATCACCCCGAGTACTCCTCGGTGAACTTAAGCCTCTTTCTCCATAGCTCCTCCTCTGCCAGATGGTCTTGTGTGCTATGCTGAGCTTTCCAGCAGCCTCTGTGTTCTTTTGTCTTCTTATTGCCTGACCCTGGTTTTGTCTTTTAGCCTGGTACCCTGGTACCTGGTGTACTAGTTCTCTGTGATTTGACCTCCTACCTGTTTAACGGATCTGCTTGACTGTTTTGCCCTTCATGGATTTGGCTGCTCCGCGGACTGGGTATCCTGTGCTGTTTGACCTTTGTCTGCCTCTGGACTTTGAATAAAGAACTTTGTACTTAATGTTGTTCTCTGCTCAGGGGTCCTCAGTTATACTCCAAACCTTACAGAAACCAGATCAAGTTTGAGTTTTATTTTTACAGTCAGGTGCATAAGTATTTGGACAGTTTTTTTTGTCATTTTGCTTCTGTACGCCACCACATGAATTGAATCAAGATGTGCTTGTAGTGTTGACTTTTAATTCAAGGAGTTTAACAAAATGATTGAATGAACCGTTTAGGATTTACAGCCATTTAAGTACGTAGTCCCTCCATTTCCAGAGGACAAGCCGTTTCATACCAAGGTGTGGCCTGATCCCTCATTATAGCAAATTAAGCAGATAAAAGGTCTGAAATTGAATTTGCATTTTGTAGGTGTTCATTACGACGCTCAGTGAGGTCAAAAGAGATGTTGATGAAAGTGAAGGAGGCGCAGACAGTAGGAGTATCCAAACCAACAATTTGGTACCTTCTTAAAGTGCAATCTCACCTGGACATTTGGGCCAACGTGGACGAATGTATTTGCAATTGTCGGTGTCCACGAGCCTCCACCGGCCTCTGCCGGTCTACGCTGATGAATGCCGACCACGCCCAAAAATTTTCAACATGTTTAAAATTGCTCTGCGTTTGCCGACGTACCTCTGGCTACGTCGTTAGAGAAAGTTAATCTCAGCTACGACCAAGTTCCCTCCGCTAGCCTCCGCTAGACTAAGTTACTGGTGCGATCGTCACCACTGTCTAACATTTGGGTGCTGCTTTGCCTTGCCTGTTCAGAATCACTTGCCACGTTTGCAAAACGTCCCACTTGTTCTAATGGCGCGCTGGCTGACGCCCGCCTCTGCTGGCCTCCACTAGCACCATGTTGTGGAGCGCCGTGCTGCGTTTAAGGTTCGCTACCAAACTCCGGTAACGTGACTTTTGCTGACGTTTGGCCAATTTTCTCGACTTTGCCCTGTGTTCACCAAACGCTGGGGGAAATGATATAGTGAGATTGCACCTTTAAAAAGGGCATGTAGCTCAGTGGGTAAGGAGTTGGGCTTTCAGTATGTTGACCTGCGTTCGAATCCTGGTCACACTATCTGTCTGTATCCTTGGACAAAACCTTACATTGTCCCAGTCCACCCAGCTGTAAATGGGCCCTGGCCTTGGCTGAGGGTAACCTGCGTCACACTGGCGTCCTGTCCAGGGGAAGTCATAGACTCACACCTGCTTCACGCTACAGAATCCAGGGATAAGCACCAGCACCAATCGGCCTCAGGGCCTATATAGGACTTACTTCTTCTTCGAACTGTTAAAAAAAAAAGCATCATTGTGGCCATTTAGTGGTTGTTGTTGGAAACATATTTACTGTACATTGACGCTGGTGTTCAGTGTGGTCACAGTCTGTCCTCAGTACATTTTGGGTGCGTTTACAGCGGCGCTGCCATGTGGTCAAGCACCATCTGATTGCAATCCGATCACCAAAAGTACATTGTAATGTCAGCTTCTGTAGCTTGATGTAATGCCGCTTGAAATGAGTTTGTCTGTCAGTTTCTTTAATTTCCAAAGCCGAGGCTGCTTGTTTTGAGTGAGGGAGCAGATAAAGATTTCTGCACTTTAGCAAACATTTTTTTGTGGGTTGGAAAAAAAAACTCCCTCATAAGGCAAAAACATTATTTTCTGTGTTTATTTTTATACGTCTTAAAATAGCAGTGGAAAGTATCTTTAAAGATTGTCAAAGATCATTAGCATATTTTTGTACTCTGCTGTACTGTTCTTCTCTACAAATTGGGGATGTCTCTTTTAAGGAATCTTGGCTGCAACTGTTTTTGGTTGAAAGTGAAGAAAAAGGAAAAGTGGACAGAAAACTGTACATAATAACAGAGGGGGTGAGTGGAAAGATAGAAGGGTAAAAAGCACGGACAAAGAGGACGAGCAAAAGGGGAGTTAAGAATCTTCCCAAGCTGATGGTGACATTCAGTGCTGAGGAAAGTTGATGGAAAGCATCGGACACACACACACACACACACACACACACACACACACACACACACACACAGTGCACGCCGTACGTACCACGTACATATATTATGGTTCTGTCCACTTCTCCACAGATGGATTTTTCAGCAGCCGTTCCAACACGTATATATGTGTATCGAGACGGTTTAGTCTGAGCTGCAAACTTTACACCCACAGTACTAAGTGCTGCTGGGGAAAACACATTCTTAACGACAGCACCGCCACTTTAAGTGCCACACAAAGTGCTTCCGAAAAACAATGACTCACTCCAGACATGGACTTTTTTCAAACAGTTACTTCCAAGGTAAAAGAAGTGAGGCAAATGGAACAGATTTGGCTGGAAGAAGGAACTATGAGTCTGAATTACTAAAGGTTTGTGTGTGTAAACACGTGCACAAACACCATAGCTTCTGCCAAAAAAAAAAAAAAAAAAAAATGCGGATTGCATTTTTCCAATGTGCAAAATAGCGCGTATTGTCCATTGAACACATTTGCCTCCATGAATATGCAATTTGGGGCGTGTCCACCCGAGTGAGCAAAATTGTGGGTGTTTAGCATGCACATAGGTGAGGTTTGCACACGCAACACTTCAGCAATTTACCAGGGCTGAAATTGCTTCTGTAATTTAGCACATTTGAAACCTTGGTGCTAACGGAGCCGGTGTTGCACAATCAACGCAGACACACATAAATCTGACACGCATAAGTCATTCCCCATGTGCTGTTTGGGTATGCATTTCACTAACTCAATAATCTTCTTTAGTAATCTTCTTTAACACAGAAAACACCATGATTAGTCATTTTCCTCCCAAGTCATCTTTACTTGCACTCACGGTGCCATTCCTTATTGAACGCAGCCTCTTGCTCCCAGATCCTACTTAGTCTGCACGTTTGGCTCGGCTCCATTTATCCCAGCTCTTAATTGCTTTTAACAATAACTGTGATTGAAACCCCACCCTTCCCTGGGGTCAGGAGGTGGACCACAGATCGTTTACATATGTGTCAAGGAAGGGTGATTGCTGGGGAGAACCGTGCACATTCCAGGCATCTCCTTCCCTTAGAGACCACGGGGAAAAACAGGTTTTTCTCCACAACCATCACAGTTGCACTGATGCTGTTATCCAAGTCCCATTTACTTGTACTGGGCGCTGCTAGGGGAGTTGAGTGTGGGCATTGTTACAGAGGCAAGTAAAGAGGACCTGGGAGGAAGCAACATTGCAAACTACATTTTCACTGGGAGATAAAGGATTGAACATTAATTTATAGAGACGTATTTATAACAAATTAAATTAATAAAATTATATGACACTTTATCATGTATTTCGGTTTCCTCTGTTTCGCCAACATTACATTTCTATCGGGATTTTATCTTTTCAGGTTGCGCGTCTGGACAGATGCGACCCGTGTGCTATTTACAGCAGGGTAACTTCAATTAATAAACTCAAAATCATCTTTATTCGTTGGAGGTGCTTTTCACTGCAGTGGTGCTGAATCCAGATTTGTGCCACACAGAATGCACCTCCCATGATAGAGCAAACAAATCATTTTCAAGGCACATTCATTTTTGATTTGGTAAATGTTCAATAAATAACAGTTTCAATTGAAACGCGGGTGCTTGTCTTATTTTGCACATACCTGCAAGTGGCTGATTGAATTTGCTTTTGCGCTTACGGTCATTAACACACTCAAAATCCTCATTTACAGACTTGCTGTCTGCGTCACATTACCACCCACTGTCATTTGTGCACTTATTCTTAATTAATCACCCACAAAACATTCACCAACCCAACACGCAAAAGTTTGGAAAACCCACGCAATTTAGCACTCGTTATATGGTATCTTAGTAAATTGGGCCCCGAGTGTCCTGCCGTCAACAAAGTCTCACTTCAGTCTTTTTGAACTTCTGTCTTTCTGCTCCCTTGCACTTTATTTTCTATTATCTTGCAGTGTTTTAATGTGTAACGAATCAAATCTTAACAAAACAATCCGTGTTTCTAGCAAGCATCAGCATCATGTGGTCATGTTCTCAGACCGGTTTGTTTGTTTGTTTGTTTTAGCTGAAAAAGTTATGCACAGGTTTTACTTAAACTAACTGGAGAATTAGGTCTTGAGTGTGGGGGAAAAAGTGACCAGAATTTGGAGTCTGAATTTTGTAAGTGTAATTTAAGAAAATTGTGTTATTATAAAGCATCTCCTACAGGTTACCATGGTATTTGTTGCTTAAAGCAATGGTTCTCAACCCTGGTCCTCAGGGAACACCTAACCAACACATTTTCCATCTTTACCTGCTCTGCCACAAGCTGATTAGCTCATTTAGGTGTGCTCAGCCAATCAAGTGCTAAGAGACACCTGAATGAGCTAATCAGCTTGTGGCAGAGCAGGGAAAGATGGAAAAGGTGTAGGTTAGTTGGTCCCTGAGGACCAGGGTTGAGAACCACTGGCTTAAAGTGCCCGGTGGCACTCACCAATGAATGAATGAATGAGTCAATAAACTAACTTTGAGCAAAACTGCACGAAGTGATTAGATTTTACAGCTGTGTAATTATCAGCTCAGGTCTGGGAGCCTGCACTGGCGCCATGTGTTGCCACATCTACCACACTATGGAACCACCGTGGGTACTGGATGGCAATCACCCATGCTGACAACTGGTCCAGCCCCACCTCTTGAAGGTAGTTATTTGTTGCAGCCAGATGGTACGTGGGTGCCCCCTGGGCCTTTTCCAGTTGTTGAAGCACCTGCACACTCAATCATGCCCCTAGAAAAGCGCCACATGGGCAAAATATCAGAGCTGACCTTCCCTCACAATGCAAGTGAGGCTGCTGAGCTGAGTCTCCCTTAGTAACCGATCATCTGACACAAAGTCATCCCAGCGGTACTCAAGGATCCTCCAAAGAGACCTCGTACCAAAGACATCTAGTTGTCACCTTAAGTCACTGGTTCACATCCAAGTCTCACAGCCATACAGTATGACAGGAAGCACCAGCACCCGAAAGACCCGAACCTTCATTTTTGTGCAAAGGTATCGGCATCACCAAACACCTCTGTTCGGCAACCTCATGAATTAATGGCAGAAAGTGCAAGTAGAAAAATATTGATGCAACGAGATGCAGAACTGTTTGTCGTGTGCCAATGCGTTGTCTTCATGCACATACAGTCACCTTTTGGGTGGGAAAAAAAATCCACTCCGATAGTTTGTGATATGGTTTACATCTGTCACTTTTAATTAGCGCGATGAACACGAGCAGATTGCTGCGTAAGCTCAGTGATTATTGAGTTAATTAGAAAATAACTATGTTGAGTAACAAATTAAATCAGATGTGGGAAGTGCTTACAGGAGGAGGGTTTGTGTGTCTGCAACGGCGTATCACACTGCATTCGTAAAAATGCACAACATGTTTTGCTGTGGAAAAGGTGTCTTCCAACACCTCAGATATATTAATTAAAAACTCAGTGATAATTCTCTCTCTCGCTATCATACGCTGACTAAAGTCTGAATGAAATCATTATTAAATATAAATATAAGCGCAGTTGTGTTGATTCATTAAGTCCATTTTTACACGCGTATTGTTACTGTATTATTATTAAAAATGACAATGGTGACATTAAATACACGTTTGCATATTTTTGACAGAAATTCTCACTTTAATACACTTTACAAAGTGAAAGCGCCAAACATGAACAAGATAAAAACAAAAAGTTAATGAGAATTAGAAGAAGAACAAGAATAATTTTTTGTGACTGAGACACTCCAAATAGTGAACACTACATGGACCAATGGAACTGCACGTCCTCTTTCATTTAGATGTAAGTATGCCATCACTAGAATTTAGTTTATTTATTTGGCAGGGACCATGGAGAAAAAGAACATTAAGCTCTAACAAGAAGAGATACACGGTACCAGACGACAGGTCTTGTCTGTTTCCTCCCTTAGTTTTAACTACAATCAGCATTTATTCTGTGCAGCTAGATCTATTGAAGGACTAGGTCCTCGGGATGTTTTGGTGGTGCTGGGGTGTGCATGAAGGGGAATACACTCTACATAAGTAAGTAATACAGCTCCGAAGTGAGCTCCCCTGTAGTATAACTCAGACGTAAAAACCAGCGTAAATCACTCGTTTTGTGAATAGCATGGACTCTGCTATTACTCCAGGTACAAACTAGGTTGAAATTTTATTACCAAAGTGACAATTGGGCAGCACTTTACATTCCAGCTCGGTAACAACATGGTAATAGTGGGGTAATAGGTTGGTAATAAGAAGGTAATATTGTAGTAATATCATGTTATTACCATGGTACTAACAAGGTAATAGCTTGGTAAAAACAATGGGTATATGTGGGTAATATTGCACTGAAATTCATATAACAGGGTAATAAGGGGCCTAAAGAAAAGGGTAATAATTGGGAGACAAATTTAAAAACAGGAATAAGACAACACCACTTAGTAATACTATAGTAATATTACAGAAACAATATGGTAACCTGCTAATAATAAGATGGTTATATCAGTGCAATATTATGATTACAAAATGTAATATGGTGACATTGATAAGGTAATAACCTGATAATAATGAGGTAATAAAGGTTAGTTTTTTCCACAATATTATAGGCATAAAGATTATTAGAAGTCAAAATGGATAATTACCATATTATAATGCTGGAATACATTCTCCCTTGTGTTCCAAGCATTCCCTTTTGTTTCAAGGTCATACTGTTAAAATTACATCTTTAATGCTGTGACTTATTACCTGGAAACCCTTGAGGTAGTTTATGTGTAATAACCATTAATCAGCGCTGCAAAATGCTAAACTACTTGTTTTCACTGAATTTCACGGCAATATCAGGTTTCACCAAACGTCAAGAGACATAATGATTACTTGGAAACACTTGAGGTAGTTTCTGCGTAATAACCATGAATCAGGGCTGTATATATACCTATTGTTATTACCAAGCTATTACCTTGTTTTTACCATGGTAATAACATGATATTACTACAATATTACCTTCTTATTACCAACGTATTACCCCACTATTACCATGTT
>OMMV01003781.1:1030-15897 GCA_900302635.1 Chatrabus melanurus
GAACTCGCTCAACACTGTCAGCTCTGGCAGCGGATCGACGAGTGGCATAGGCAGTGGTGGCGGAGGTGGAAGTGGGAGTGCAGTGGTGCCTGCCAGCCTGCAGCCGTATGATGTAGAGATCCAGCGCGGAGAGAATGAGGGCTTCGGTTTTGTCATTGTGTCATCTGTTTCCAGGCCTGATGCCGGCACAACCTTTGGTAGGTAATTGCAGAAAGAGCTGAAACTAGCACGGGGAGTGGTGCAAAAACTTATCTCAATTACTATGGACTGACTGATAAATTTATACTTTAATCTGGCTCAAAAGTGTGATTGTTGGTGTATTATAATCTGTATAAGTGCATGTTATGTACAAAGAGCTTTGGCGATGGTGATTATTGTCTGTCCATTGTTTTTAAATTTACTCTAATTGTCAGCAGCATTAACAAACAGCTTCAAAACAGGGCTACATTTTTTGTCTCGGTTTATTCATTGTGCTGCGGCATTCATAATACTTAATAGAATTTCAATATATATTTGTTCTCATGAAGCAGCTTGTCTTCTATGCATGACTTCCAGCGTCCACCCAGAACATCAATGACTGATGCCATCTCCTGGCAGAATTATAATATTTTTGATGTTACTCCTCAATGAGTTTCCTCAGCTTTTTGAACAGTCGAGGCGTGGCGTTTGACAAGAATGTAGGGCTGCTGCAATTAGTTGACATAATGCATGACGTAAAAAAATGCGTCAACATCAATATTTTTAACCAACACATCAGTTTTTATTATGTTTATGAATTTACCTTTTTTGATTTCCATTCTGCGTCAATACAAACAACAAATGTTATTCCTTAATGCCATGATTGCTGCGTGAGTGACGTGAGTCGTTTTTGGCTCCAGTCATTGGTCGGCTCTGCTCCAGTTTTATAAAAATCATGGTGGCTGCAACAGACTTGGACTTCGTTGCTAAAGAGGTTGGTAAAAGTTCCCAAAAGACTGAAGGCGTCAGAAGTGTGGGATTACTTCAAACTAGCTCAAATCAAAAAGATGGTTTGGACATTGTGCAAGCTTTCATTGGCAAACAACAGCAGCACAAGCTCTTTGCACGAACAACGGAAGAGGAAACATGCAGGCTCAATTCTGGATGATGGACTGCCAGAAAAGGCAAAACCATCGTAAGTATTGTCTGTTCACGTCTATTAATTTTAAATCAGTAGTTGCAATAGCTACAGTCAATTGTCGCCATTATCAGGCTACTTTACAAAATGTGACAGTAACTTTTATCAGTGAAAATATCAATTTTTAGAGCTGAAATATGATTGATTGATGAATCCCGTATTGCATAATTTATCATGCTCGGCACACGAGGGACAGTCGAGGCCAAAAAAAGTCTCGAAATAATCCACCAAGTCAGTAATGTTTCAAACTCCATTATTGTGGTGTGGGAGTAGAGTTGCCATGTCTGCGGTTTTCCGGTGGAATTGGGCTACTTTTGAAGTATTGCAAATTATATTGCAATTTGACTTTTTTGGAGGAAAATTAACAGTTTCATTAAAAATAGTCGTTAGTGGCAGGCAGCCCAACAAGAATGCGCGTAACACCGCAGACCGAGGTCACAAACCTATCATGAGCTTCAGGATAAAGAAATCTCTTTATGTGCAGAGTGCATTCCCTCAGGATCAGGCCGTTTGCATCTTCATCCCAAACACCATCATTGCAGATTCATGCCTCACAGCTGCCCTCACAAATTCATTCAGCATGTAATTGAAGTCTACTCAGCACACTCCATAGCTGTCTATACCACTTAGGTGTCACGGCAAAAGATTAGAATTGCATGTATTAAAGTTGCTCAGCCACTGATGAGGAATTGTAGATGTCCTCCTCTGAACAAATTTGGTGTTAACGTCCATGTGATGAGTTTCCAACACCAATGTCACACCAAGGTCGCCCATAGTTTGCCATTATTACGGTGTATTGTGGTGTGTTACAGATTATGCATAAAAGTGCTGACAGCTCTCAGACTATTTCAACAGTCTCATGAGATAATATTGTTCCTCTGCAAAATGCAAGAATTAATAAATTATTTAGGGTCGACAGTGATGCCTCCAGTCAACAACCCTGTCAAGAGCGACTGCTAATCTTTGAGGTTTTACTGTCTCATTCCTGCTTTTTGCTGCCGCCTCACTGAGCACTGCTCATCGCTATTCCTCTTGGGAGGAGATGAATTGACTTTGTACTTGTATTTGCTGATCTGGGATCAGGATGTAGCCTGTTTCGCTCTCGTAATAGATTCCAACCATGTGGGACAAGAGCTGAAGTTTAACACAGGATTCTGAATTATAAAAAAAAAAAAAAGAAGAAGAAAAGAAAAGACAGGCATTGGTCTGAGTTGGGACTCTTTGAGTGTTTCAGACATCTGGTATGAAAAAAATGTTTGCAGCTGATTCAGTCTCCCGTACATCATAGGGTCAACGTGAACAGTTTTGCTCAAGTTCAGTATTATCCCCCTCTCACTTGTGACCTGGGTTGGTGTTGTGCTTAGCAGTTTAAAGATTCAAATCTTGGTACGTGTCACACCTTTTAATGTGCTGTGCAGTATGTCATGATTTGGATACCATAGCAGTGAATTCTTCAGTCAAAACAAAGGAAGTAAAGTGATGTATCAAATTATTAATGTCCGTTAGTGAGGTGCATTGACCACATCACTAATGCTATGCTAGGATTAGCACTGTAGTCGTGGATGTAGGGGATTTTTCACTGGTATTATAGGTCGAGGGTCACACACTAACGCCCACCATATTGGTGATCAAGTTTTGCATGACTTGATGTTCCCAATGGATAGTCAAATCACTCAAACAGAAAGGAGGCTAAACATGTTGCTGCCTTAAGGATCATAAGAAGCAAAAAAATTGGATTGCAACCATGAAATATGAAAATGAACTAATTTGATCACTGTAGGATTTATAGTTGACACATTGTCGAGAGAGGGACACTCTGGAAAAGAAATGATGATATTCTAGGTTACAACACCTACAGGGGTACAGTATTATACTGTTCTCTGTGTCAGGCAAGGTACTGGCATGGGTCATTCTTAACAGGATTCAGCATCAGCTTCTTGCTGTTCAATTATCGGAGTTTGGCCTTATACCCAAGATGTCACCATGGCTGGGTCCTAGCCTTTACAGGAGGATGTAGGTCCAAGTCTTTAGGATTCTAGTGCTTCCAGTCTTAGTGTGTGGTTGTGAGATCTGGATGCTAACCAGTGACCTAAGGCAATGACTAGATTTCTTTGGTACTACGTCTCTCTTACTTGCATTGTAAGAGAACATCAGGTACTAACTTTTGGTCATATGACATGCTTCTCTGAGCATGATCCAGCACACAGGTGCCTCAGAAGTGAGGACTACTGCAACTGGAAAAAACCAAGGGGACTCCCACATATCACCTGGCTGCAGCATATAGACTGCTACATTTGGTTGGTGGAGATAAGCTGGTTGTCTGCCTGGGTGGTTGATAACCATGATTCAGGAAGGGTCCAATGTAGTAGTGGATTCAGTGATGCACGGCACCATTGCATGCTTCCAAACCTAACCTGCCCTGACTTTGTATCTGCAGTAGGTCTAAGTATGGCTGGAAGATGAAATCACACGAAAATACTCCACAAGAATTTAAAATTTTTTCATTACATCATACTATCAAGTACACGAAAAATGATAAGACTACAACCTGGATCTTACCAGGTTTACTAGGCACCTTAACCTGACAGTGGATGTCAGGATCACTGAGGTCAGGCAGCTTCTTTTTTTTTTTGCCACAGTCTTTCATAGCTTTCATGTCAGATGGGGAAGTAGCATCAGGATTTTGCATGAAAGGAATGACCGTCACTCCATAACGACTCCTAGATTTATGACCAAAGTCTTGACGATGTATTGACAGTACTGACATTCTGTAAATGTCTACTCAACATGATGCATATGACTAAAAGTCCTGCAGCAATAATAATAAGCAATAATAAACGCAGTGAAGAAGAGTGATCACCAAAATGGCATCGTAAACAATAGTGTAGGAGGTGATGACATTACATGCACATTCTCTGTAACTGGATCAACACAACACCAAAGAGGGTGTCTTTTAGAATTGTGTCAATCTGCGAACTGGTTCAGAATTCACAGCTCAATTACCAGAACGTCTTCCACTGCAGCACCAACTGTTGCCATTGATCCCTGGCAGGGAAGAGGTTGTGAGAAGGCAGTAGTTATGTTTTGACCAGTGTCGTCTCATTGAGAGCGCTGACCAATGCCTTTTTGTTTCACATGCAGCTTTTATGTTGTCAAGCTCAGCCTGTGTTTTTTGATATATCGTGTTATTTTATGGGGAGATATTGCATGCGTGCTGCCTGGAAAATGCTTTGATGAAGTGTACATGCAGCTTAATGCTTTTCTGTGGATGAACTGGGCTGTTGTGTGTTAGATTAATTGTTCTTCTTCTGTGTTTCTCTGTTATTTTTCCTCTTTCTGTTTTCCTTTTTGTAAATGATTCAATCAATACAATCAATCGCCACAATTGGAACATATTGTCTTTCAAATCAACATCACACATAATATCTTAAAAACAAAATGTACATGCAAAACAAAAGCTGGAAATGCATGTGTGGCAATGCCCCACAAAATAGGACGCATCATCGAGGGCAGCCCTGCGGACCGCTGTGGGAAACTAAAGGTCGGGGACCGGATATTGGCTGTCAATGGTTGCTCCATTACCAACAAGTCACACTCGGACATTGTCAACCTGATCAAAGAAGCCGGAAATACCGTCTCCCTCAGGATCATCCCAGGTGATGGTAAGGCTTTAGAATTGTAGCTTCATGTGGCTGTTTCATAATGCAGCATGATGTGACTTATTCATGGGCATAGTGCCATAGAAAGGGCACTACTGCTGCTCACTTATAAGCACTTTCCACTAACCTGCATAGCGGCCCAGGAGGGTGTAAACCCAGTGAGTCACTGAAAGAAAGTAAACAGAATTTACTCTCGGAAGCTACAGTAGCGCTTAAATAATCCAACCTTTCCTCCCTTTCATTTTGCTTCCCACTTGCTTTCTTTAGGATAATAGTGTATTGATGTAGTGTTAATGTCTGTCTTTCATCATTTCATTTATGCGGTCTCCTCAACCATGTTATGCACCATCGTATCGTAACACGTCTGTGTCAAAGCAGCAATAGTCCATGAGCCTGCAGCCAATTTTGACCACTTGAGGTGACTAAACAACACTTCCGATCCAGCATCAGTATAACATGATCAACACAAAAATGCCCAGAGTGGGAGCTATAGCCAAGTAGGGGTCAATGAAGGATTACACAGGGGTCAAACTTTAAAAGCTACAACTCTATGACAACCAGACGTATCTGTCCATAATGTAATTACATAACCCAGCCTAAAAAAGATGTATTTATTTTCATTTAAACTCAGTATTACCATAAACATACCACACCATGACCCCAGTACCAATCGCTATTTGGCTATACTATTAAACCAATATCCCCAATTAAGCCCAAAATGAGCCAGTTAAGCATCTGAAATAATGGCTATTGCACCCTCTTGTGTTGATATACAAAAGTTACAGCTCCATTTATACGACATTTTGTGGTCAAGAAGTCAAAATTTTACTTTTATATCATTATCCAATTTTAAGCTTTGTGGTGAATACTGTCAGCTTTTTGCCCCAGAAAACGCAGCGCTGCGGTGCATATTTACATTCCTGCTGCCTACGTTTAAACAACTGCTTCTTCTTAGTGTTAACCCTTTTTAGATAGTCTTTAAATTGGAAGCATAACTTCATAAAATCACACGAATTGCAACAACAAGCTTCCTATTTAGATCATAGTGCTATCAAGTGAGGAAACAAAGATGCTTTTTAAGGACCAAATACCCCAGCACATGTACACTATCAGCCAAAAACAGTTGTCCTAATTTTTGTTTGTTTTCCCCAAAATTGTGCAAGTCATGAGTCTTTTTTTTCCTACTATTGTAGTTTTCTTGCATACATTTAGGTCAGTGTTGTCCCATGATCAAATAGCAAATGACAGCATCACAGAAAGTTAGCATCAGGTTGAATAAAGTAGCCGGTGGGAGGTTCAAGGCACTCTTCTAGACAGTAACATTTTGGTGTCCAGTGTTTATAAAAGTCACATTACTTCAGTCTCTGTACTTTCCACCACAGCAGCCGTAGCTCCTTACATCAGTCAGTATGTATGTATACCCCTGTTCCTTTCTAGAATCTTCCAATGCTTCTCTGCTGACCAATGCTGAGAAGATCGCAACCATCACCACCACACACACACCTCAACAGTCCAGCAATGAGTCCCGGTAGGTGATGGAACCATCTTCCAAGAAAACATACTCTTTAATACTGTCAAGTATCTTCACTGTCATCACTTTTTTTTAAAGGAATAATTCAAAATCAAAAGGAGTTCCTCCTCCTCCCCCAACACAAGCTCAGCCAACACAGGTAAGAACACTTTTGTAAAATCAATTATTTCATCAGTTACAGTCATTAAAATGATTTAGGTTTCTTAAGTTCTCTAATACCATTTGGGTGAAACATAGTTCTTTTGCAAGCGGGAAGAGCTTTTGATGAGTATGGTAATGTTTGGATCGAGCCCTTGTTTGCAAGCTCATATGATATTAAATATTCATGAATTTGTGAGTATGACAATGCCACTGACATTCTGTGGGGCACAACTTGATTCGTCCTGGGTTTTGGATTCACCTTTTGACTCTCGTATGTACCATTTCTCAATTAAGTTGAAACAACTTTTCCTCTGAATTCTTTTTCTAGGATGCAGAGTTTTACTCTGTGGATTTAGAGCGGGACAATAAAGGCTTTGGTTTTAGCCTGCGAGGAGGATGGGAGTACAACATGGACCTTTACGTGTTGAGACTGGCTGAGGACGGGGCTGCTGTTAGAAATGGCAAGATGAGGGTATGGAAACTACAAGGCTGCAATTTCCATCTTTTAATCTTTGTTATGCAGCTTGACAGTTTGGACAGAGCTAATTTATCAGTACTCTTCGCTTTTTGTGGCAGAATATCGTAAAAGCTAGCCTTGCATATTAAAGCTATTTCTCAAAATGAAAATTATTCTGGAACATATCACTTCAATTTCCATGGGCGTTATGGTGCCTTCCAGTTGTACTCGGAGGTCGTAATTTCCCAGTTGCGCCCCCCTGAAGTCAGAATTCCAACTCGTTAACTCGTTCGAACACCACGTACCCAGAGTTCACAATCCAAGATGGCTGCTCAAGCAGTAGTGAAACCTGTAGTTTTTGCTGTTTTTTTAAGGACTTTTAGCACTGTCCTCCTGCTGTCTGTGGGTTAGGGTTAGGGTATTTTTATGCATGAAATACCACGTAATTTGCTGTTCATCAACTAATGCTGCTAATATTGGCTAACCCTGTAGATGTTGGATGTTGCTAGCAACAACTGGCTACATCGTGCTACAAACCAAGCAGAAAACCAAGCAGTAAATTAAAACACTAATTTAACCTCTGTGGCATCTGTCCTCTTCCATGAGGTCTCTTTGGTGGGCTGCATATTTTTGTATCGCTCTATGCTCCAAAATCTTGGAAGCGTCCATCTTTTTTTCCGATTGGCGGTGCGCGTTTTACCTCGGGTGTGACGTCATTCCCAATTGCGGCTTACAACTTCCAATGTAACTGGAATGCTGCTCTACCAATGAATGCAGACCAAAATCACTCTGGATGCAGTTGAATAGACCTTCAACCAATCAGAGCAAGAAAACATGTGACATACGCTGACCGACACAAAACGTTCACATGAACTACGAGCTTGTTAGCTCCCACTGAGCCAGTTTACATAGGCTAACAAGCTACTACTAACATTAATAACCGAACTTATGTAGCATTGTGAAATGCAGATTGAAAATATGTTCCTACTAGCTCGGCTAGGGGGGGGATACCCCTTTGGCTAACCTTGTAGAGCATTGGTCTCAAGTGTGAGAAATCTGGGTTCAAATCCCACTGAAGCCACAAAGATGTCACTCGGTTACATTTGGTGTTGGTGGCAGGATGTGGCAGGTGGCCATACATAGTCCCAGCTTACAAATCAAGGTTCTTAATGCTCAAATGCACCTGTTAACTTGGGACGAGGTCAAAAATGGTGGGGAGATATGTAGCAAGGTGAAACCCAGTTTGAAATATGTTCCTGCTAGTGGGGATTCCCCTTTGGTTGACCTGGTAGAGCGTTGGCCTCATGAGCAAAGAGTCTGATGTTCGAATCCCACCTGGAGCCACAGAGATATGTCACTCGGTTCACTTAGTTAATGAAAGAGCGGTGTGATTCGCAGCCTGCTGCTTTGTTTGTATTGGCATTGCTGTCATATTGCGCACTCAACACTACAACTATACAACTGACTCAAATTCAGCAAATTTGAGTCAAAGTCTTTGATCATGTACCGCACTGACCTTTTTACATGTAGCCAGTGAATGTAAAACATAGTGAGTAATAAGTGAGTGAACATAGTGAGTGTGCTCAAAATGTATGAGAAGCTAATGCTAATATGTTTCTGAATTTCCAGAATGGTGATAGTTTTTAGATAGAAAACAGTGATAGAAACTGTTGATAGTTTTAGATCAACAGAAAAAATAAATAAAATAAAATGACTTGCATGGAGAAACATAGCTTTCAAATGCAGTTGTTTAGTTTATGAAAATAGTTTGAAGTATAAAGTACTGTAAGTGCAACTAATATAGTCAAGCTAATGACATGGCTAATGCTAGCCATGTTTAGTAATGGCAGAAAAGCTGATCAAATGCGTAGCGCCACCAGCAGTTCTGAGGAGGTAAAAGCCTGTGCTGACCAATGCAGGACACTGAGTGCAAGACCACAATACTCTGAACATGGCTTTAGACTGCTGTTACACAACCCTGTGGGAACGGCCATGAGTTGAAGTGTCTGTGAGCAGGGCACTGAACTCAAAAAGTGCTCAACCTTTAGGGCACATTGTCCCCGCACATCAACTTCATATGATTGATAGAAAAAAGTTCTCAAGGAAGAACACGACCACTTTAGCTAACTGTGATCGTATTGTGGCCGCTGTTTTTAGGTGGGAGATGAGATCCTGGAAATCAACGGTGAGAGCACAAAGAACATGAAGCATTCACGTGCCATTGAACTGATCAAGAATGGGGGTCGGAGGGCACGGCTTGTCCTCAAAAGAGGAGATGGATCTGTACCGGAATACGGTAAGTCAACGTGCTGTGCATCGTTTTTTTTTTTCCCTCCTCTTACTGTAACCGTGCTAATGCCTGCATTGAAATCATATTTTTGTTCTCGCTGTACACACTGCAGAAACAGAATAATGCTTCTTATCGACTTAGCGCACCCCAGGGACATATACACTTTTTCAAAATTGACTTTCATGAACGTTATTGCTGTAAATGACAAACCTTTCCCGCAAAGACACTTGTCTGTCAGACACGTTCATTCAGAACGACCTCTCGTAGCACCGGCGCAAATCAAATTCAACAATAAATTAATGGCAGCTACAAAAGATTGCTCAATTATTTACGATGCAAATAAAATCTCAAGCATTTCCAGCTGCAGTTACAATCACAAGTTTCTGGTTTATCTAAAGTTCACTTTTACTCTTCAGACGGGTTTTTTTGATAGTGTATAAAATGCAAAACGTTCCTCCTCTTTCACAGCAAACTCCTTTTCTCTTTTAAGATGCACTGTAAAACGGCCTCGTCTGTTTTCTCCTCTGTATTCCTCTCTTCTCCTCTGATTGTCTCTTGTTGCCGGGCTCTTCCTCCTCTCTCCAGCGATGATGGCTCCTCATCTCGCTGTTGGTACAATGAGGAATGACAAGATGGGAGAGCCCTGTTTCTACCTAATGGGCCAAAATCAGACCACGGTTTGTAGCCAGAAGTCTGTCCGAGTCCACTCCTCCAATCATCTTTTTCCGTTCAGTTTTATCCACCCTCCTCGTCACTCATCCCTACCTGCATCCCACCTTGAGTGTTTGAGCGCAGGTGTGCTTCCATATGTTTTATGTCTGCCTGAGATGAAACTGCTGTCACTCCTGTGAATCCTGACACGTACAAACCCTCCTCTGCAAATCTCAGACCAGATGTTTGTATTGGGACTAATTTAATGTCACAGCTCATCACATGCTGCTGCCATAGCAACCTGTTTGTCAGCCCTGCAGCCAAGCACACTCGCTTTTGGTTTGTTGTTCGTCCCAAAGATGCACATCAGTTTATTTGTTTTGAATGCTTTCCTAGGTGCCTGCTGTGTCATTGATAACCCCTGCCCTGCACTTGCCAATGTGCTGCACCTGCTGCTTGTGTTTCAACCCAGAGTTCTATAGTGAAAATATATTGAAGTGATGAGTCACTTCAATGAAGTATATGTGCATAAATGCAATGCAATATGATTAACTGTCATCCATCCTGAGTTACGTCAGTTTATATTAGATTATTTAATGTATAGAACATGTATGCATGATCTCCATAAAACAGCTCAGTACAAAAGGACATACAGTGCCTTGCAAAGCCCTTGGGCTTTTACACACATTATGACATTTTGAAAAAAAATCAGGCTTCTCTATATTAAAATTTCTAAAATTATCCACTTTAAACTCAAACTGAAAACTAATCTCTACAACTTGATAAAAAATGAAATGCCACGCGGGTGCCGTGCACGTGAGAGCCCAGAGCTCCAGAAAATAACGAGTAGTCCCAACTTTTCCGAGTGTCTGCTCGATAGGAGCACTCATCTGAAGAATGTTTTGCACTACAGAGTGACGTTTTTTGTTGTTGTTGTTGTTTTTGTTTTTACCGTTACGTTGTTGTGGAGAAAAAAAATCTGCTGTTACACTGCTTGGAAGTTACGTGAAAGGTTTTGTATTTTTTTCTATAATTGCATTTTACACAATAAATGTTCTTAAAATGCACTCTACACTATTTGAATTGTCTTAACAGTTAAGAATACAACTTCATGCTGCAATGCATTTACTATGGGAGTATGTTACCCATTCAGAAACGGTTATATTGAAATTTATATACCGAAGAATATATCGCAATATATACCGTTACCGCAATATGCTTCAAATTATACCGCAATATGAATTTTAAGCCATATCGTCCAGCCCTAGCTGTGAGTGATGATGCAAAAGACAAATGTTGCACTATGCACAATTTCTCCAATCACAGCCAGAGAAGCCTTTAACTTTGTCAGAGTTGTCATGGCTGTCTTGTTGGCTTCCCTCACTAGTCTCCTTCTTGCACAGTCACTCAATTTTTGAGAACCTCCTACTTGACAAAGGTTCACCATAGAGTACCATACTGTTTGTATTTCTTCATAATTGATGTGAATGAAGTCCAAGACATATTCAGTAACTTGGAAATGGTCATGTATCCATCCCCTGACTTGTCTCCAGAAAAGTGGCTGTAAAACTGATGATTTACTTATGCAACCCATCATTTTGGCTTAGATAATTTTATTTAGTTTATATCAAGTCATAGAGATTAGTTTTCAGTTTATCATGACAAAGTAGGATCATTTTAGAAAGTTTCAGTTTTGTTTTTCAAAATGCCGTAAAGAAATTTAAATGTGTAAAAGCCCAGGGGGTGAATACTTTTGCAAGGCACTGTATGAACCAACAAGTTCTCTGACCACAAACAGTTTATTGATACACCTGCAGAACTATTTTCCTGAAAGTTGTTGACAGTCAGCTAGCTTTTCTTCCTTGGTGCTCCCCTACAGACGGCAGCAGTGACGGGCACCCTCCCACACCCAGGCCACAAAACACTCCGGAAGTGAGAACGCTGCCACCCAACAGCCGATATCACACCTCATTGGAGTCCAGTTATCCACCAGACCTTCACAAACCATCACGCCAAGAGGAGGCTGTGCGTGGCCAAGGCAGGAACAGGGACAGAGTTCGGTCAGATCAGATGGACTACCGAGGCTGGCAATTTAATCCCCACCATCATCACACCTGGAATAAAAATTACAGTCAAAACACCGCCAGACAGCAGCCCCATGACAACAGTAACAGCAGTAGCAGTGGGAATAAGAAGAGCAGAGGCCGCAAAGTCAAGAAATCCGAGTCGGAGAGCGGCATCTCTAAACTCCTAAAGACTCTGAGGAAAGATAACTCTGGGAAGAAGGTTGTGGCTACTGAGAAACTTAGGGGGCAAGAGCTCTCAAGCAGCATATCTACTTTGGATGAAAGGTTTCGACTGCAGCGCCATGGCTCTCTTGATCGCTCACCAACCCGAAAGCGTGCCTCCTCCCCCGATCGTCGACGGGCCAAATCAGTGGATCGCAGGGCAGAGCGAGCACATCGGGACCGTACTCCTGAGAGGGAGTACGACGATGGAGGATTTCTCTCAGCAACCCCTGACCGCAAGTTCTACGAGCGGCGGCTCTTCAAGGACGCACAGCTGACCGGGCAAACGAGGGAGGACTCAACTCCGGAGCACACCAACAACAATGATTCCCTTTCTCTCTCCAGGGGCCGTACACACGATAAAGCTACGAAGAATGGCAACCTCACGAGAGACTCTTCCTCAGAGAGGAGGCACGAAAGATACCTGATGAACGGGACACCCGAGAGGCGCTATAGAGCAGAGCGGGACTCTTCCCCGGACAGCAACTACAGCCGCGAGGAGCTGAACTGTGCAGCAGCACCCAGACTGAAAGACTACTACACCATGAAGAACAACGCCGTGCACAACAATGCTGCCTACAACAACACAGGCCACAACAACAACAATAACACAGTAGGCCACAGCCCAAACCAACTCCCTGAACCCAAGAGAAGGTTATACAAAGAAAGCCCCAAAGACCTCAGCATCTAGAGCAGAGCTCCCCTTTGCCACTCTCTCCTCTACCTGTACAAACTCTGTACCATACACTGGAATTGGACTTCTGAGGACTCTTAACTCTTGTGCTTTATTTGGTCAAATGGTTTATTGATTGATTGGTTTATTAACTAATTGTGATCCCGTCCAGAGATTCATAAAACAGCAGGAGTACAATCCTTCTATCAGTTCATACTGGTTGTTTTGTCATTGTTATAGTTATTTTGAACATAACTGAGGTTGTTGTACTATAGTAAAGGTATTGTATGTGCCTGCATATGAAATCAGTGATATTGCTTTTTGTAGGCATTGCTGAATCAAAGTATTTGTTCCCTCCGAGGTATGAAACATGCTTCCAACTGTGGTAACTTCTAAACACTAGGCTTGTTTTCAAGTTGATTTTAAATGTCTTTTCCATTCCTGAATTGCTTTACTGATCAACCTATAGCACAAGACACTGATGGTTCACAAGAACTGTGAAAATCGTGTTGGATGTAAAGGCAAAATATAAATTTTGCCTGATAGCAAAACTAAAGTGATAATTACATAAATATCTTTTTTCATGTGCTTACTTATTTATTTTTTTTAAATTTGGCACATATGTTGACCAAACATCATTAAATCTTTAAGGACCAAGGTAGAAGTACACTGTATCTGGGAAAGTATGTTGTATCCGTCCCTGAGTTTGTAAATGTGTGCCAGCTTCCCCTCGTCCGCTTAACATGCTTTGCACGGGCACAGATGCAGTTGGATCTGAAAATGCGTTAACGTTCATGGTTCTTACTTTCTTTCATGATGGCATGTCAATGCTAGGGGTGTAACGGATCACAAAACCCACGGTTTGGATTGGATCACCGTTTTTAGTCAAGGATCGGATCGTTTTTCAGATCAGTAAAAAAGCGAGACAAATATCACTTTGCTTTCTCTTTTTAAAATGAACTTAAAGAACTATGAAAACAAGGAACTTTTGCCCATGGCCCTGAATGACAACAAGGTGTTTGATACTTAATATTTTAAAATAAAATAGAACACCTATTCGCTAGGTACTGAAGTGCTGCGGCACTGCACCTCATCTGATTGCTGCAGCCTGGCCACCCCGAGTCTTCCCAGGCAGGCATACAACTCGGCAAAGTTGTTTTTACCGGAGCTTACCAATGCTTGGATCAATGAACTCAGACAGCATGGAGAAAACCACTGACCTGATCAGTGGAGAAAACAGGGAAACGCTACATTTGACAATAAATCTGTATTTCACACTATTATGTAAACTTTACAATTAAACTAAACTGTGTCATATGTGTGCTGAACCGTGGGGGGCGGTCCGTACGAATCACAGATCAACTATGATCCGATACACCACTACTCAATGCCGTAGCAATCGGTGGCACTGTGGTTCAAAGACGTTAATACGGTAAAGTCATTCAAACAAGAGAGCAAACTATGTTGGCTTATAGGGGCCACAAAACTCCCAAATTAAGACATCAACAAATGCAAAAAACATCTGCATCAATGCCACAGGTAGTTGCATAAAAAACCATCTTGCAAATTGAAAAAAGGTTTGTACACACAGAGAACACAAACGACTATACCATGCACCACATGTAACAGTTTAATTTGATAACATCTTCTTTCCATCTTCAACCGCTTATCCGGAATCGGGTCGCGGGGGTAGCAGCTTTAGCAAAGTGCCCCAGACTTCCCTTTCCCCGGCAACCTCGGCCAACTCTGACTGGGGGATCCCAGGCGCTCCCAGGCCAGTGAGAAGATATAATCTCTCCACCTAGTCCTGGGTCTGCCCCTCGGTCTCTTCCCAGTTGGACGTGCCAGGAACACCTCCCTAGGGAGGCGTACTGGTGGCATCCTAACCAGATGCCCGAACCACCTCAACTGGCTCCTTTCC
Organism: Chatrabus melanurus; assembly: GCA_900302635.1. Classification (NCBI taxonomy): domain Eukaryota; kingdom Metazoa; phylum Chordata; class Actinopteri; order Batrachoidiformes; family Batrachoididae; genus Chatrabus; species Chatrabus melanurus. The sequence continues at coordinate 15,798 of OMMV01003781.1, forward strand.
ACGCGAAGGAGCAGCTGCTCTACTCCGAGCCCCTCCCGGATGACTGAGCTTCTCACCCTATCTCTAAGGGAGACCCCAGCCACCCTGCGGAGGAAACCAC
>OMMV01003793.1:7522-18537 GCA_900302635.1 Chatrabus melanurus
GTTGACTTGGTAGCGGTCTACTGAAGACTCCTTGGCGAGTACAAAGACTAGTTAGCGAGTAGTCATAGACTAGTTAGCGAAAAATAAGCAGTCGTTCATTCACCACCAGGGTTTTGAACATTTTCAAAATCCACAGGCAAAAGAAATCAAGGCGAGTAACTAGTTAACGAACGGGGATACTAATTCCGACCGCTTAGAGAATAATTTCAGACTACATTGAGACCAAGAGTTGAATTAGACGAATGGCCATTCGTCTCCGTCGCCAGTCAGTCGCAAGCTCAGTGAGATTCCGGCTTAACACTGCAGCCCGTGTGTATGGTCCCATTCAAAAAGCTGTCAGGTCAACTACCAGTGTTCAATCTACTCTATTAGAGTGTTAAATCAAGGTGATCAACACTCTAATAACACTAAGAATTAATTTACACTACAGAGTTGATTTAACACCATTTTGAATGGCGTGATATACACTTCATTTTAGTGTTAAATTAACACTGCAAGATAAACTGTATCAATGATACAAGATTGATGGCGCATTCACACACTGACGATTAGCCCGGCCTTTGCAGACTCCGCAGGAGTTAAGTCGGTGTTCGTCGTGATCTCGGAAAAATTTTCAACATGCTTAAAATCTTCGATGTTCATGCTAAAATGCCGGCAAGAGTTGAGCTCCGGTACGTCACCTCCGCTAGTGCTCCGTTACTGCTCCGTTCGCCTCCGCCGGCCAACGTCGGAGGCTTGACTGGACGCAGACAACTTCCTCTGGAGCAACCTTCTCCGGTGTTTCAGAAAATTTTTTGGGAATCTGCTAGGCCGGCCAGCGTCAGCCACTTCACGTCATAGTGTGAACGGGTCATAAAGTACTGATGACTTTCGTACCATTTTGGTCAGCTGCACAGACTAAATTAATTATTTTGTCATTCCCTAATGTATCCATAAGATAACTGCACAAAAACAAAAAAGCCAGTGCGATTTCCTCAAAAATAAATCATGTTACGGGCAGTATTTACATTTCCTTCCATCACGCTATAGGTACAAAAGTAAAATGTTCTAAAAGGCCAGAGTGCAACTTGAGGTCTACTTTCAAATATTTCAGTTGGATCAGTTATCCTCATGCTTCCAGGCTGGCTGCTACTTTTCCCCCCAAAGATCTTAAGATCACAAAGCCGGTGTGGCAGTTATTACTAATATCCCTACTATTAGTACGGTGTGAACACAATGTGGGTCTGCTCCTATTTGTCTGGTTTTGAATGCAGACAAGAAAAATACCAGAGGAAAAATTATGATATTCATTTCTATTTGAAAGATAAATCGTTGCTGTAATTTATCATAGTCACTCTTTCTTTCCTCTTTAAAATGAAACACGAGCTTTCAGCTCGAGGTTGTGCGATCTTGTACGGCCTGCAGATGAACCCTGCCTGAAGATTTTAAGAAGCAGACACCTCCACATCATCTTTACAAGTAGTTATGAATCTTAGAGCCACTCAGACCACGCACATACTGAAAATAAATACGTTTTTATTTTTTTCCCCTCCAGTCCTTCCACTCGGCCATCTTCTGAGTGTGCGACACGTAATTTGTGTACATGGCCTCTGGTGTTTTTTTAGGCCGTGGTCCAAAGCCACTCTAAAAAGGTATGTGGCTTTGGCGGGGAGAATAAACAGCCACCTCATTTCATTCTCCCACGTCTCCGCCGGTCATCTCTCGACCCGGCCAGCTCCGCGGTTCCAAAGAAAAGCACACATAAAACACGGCACTTTGGGGAAATCAAGAGGCAGGAGAGGGAGGGACACGGCTAAAATAAGGCTCGAGCACAGATCCCAGGGTAGTTTAAATGGACCACAACGTGAGAAAAAAAACATAGGTATGTGCCTTCACAGACATTAGCGCTCTAACACGATAAGATTTTGTTTGTCATTTAAAGTCTTTATCGCTAATGATTTTCACATGTCTGAAGTTATCCAAAAACCTCATTTGATTTTTAACAGCTGCACTAAAGCGCACAGATATTTGCAGATAGCGGTGAAACGGACCATAGCTGATCCGTACGGACCCCCCCCAATTGCAAAGTTCACCTAATAGTGTAAAATAGAGGTTTACTGTCATGGTGAATGATTTTTAAAGTAATAATGGCCTAAAACTCGATGCACAGTTGCACATTCACGGTACAAACAGCCGACATCTTGTGCACCGTTCGAGGCAGCATGGTGCAGGCTCACACATCAGGACCCAAAGATGGAAAGAATCGCATTGAAATATCAAGGGTTGAGGACGGAATGTGTGCACTGGTCTCATTGAGAGTTTTGTGATCCGTTACACCCTGATCTGCAGTACAAAACGAACTTATTTCTAACTTACCCCTAACCTAACTGTAACTTAGGCCTAACCTACGAAGCATACGTCGTCATACGGATAGAATTTTGAACATGCTCAGTTTTTTGACGTCCTCTGTATACAACGTTTTTAAAACACCTACTACTTATGCCTAACATACCCCTAACTTGTGTCAACGTACACCGCTGTATTGGAGAAAATTCACCTACACCGCCGGCATATGTTTCTGCTATACACCACTGTGTGACAGGGGTTTTAACAAACATGGTGACTCTAGCAGCCAGAACAGAAAGACAGTGACGTAAAAAACTCCGCCTGCTCAGCGACAAGCCACTGTACATTACGTGTATCCGTAAAATGACGTAAAGTTCGCGTTCGGCGTGAAAGGCCCTTTAGTGGTTGTGCATATAAAGACTGTACCAATAGTGCAGCGGGTTACAGAAAAATGGTGTAAATATGGATAAAAGCACCAAATTTGGCATAATTGATGTTCATGGCATACTTTGCAAATCTGATCGATTGGCCACTCAAAAAACCAAGATGGCGGCTATTTGTCAAGATGGCCTCCAACGCGAACTGTCAAATTATGAGGTTCCACCATTGAACAATGTAATTTTCCTTTAGAATGAGCAAATTGATATTGATTTAGATTGGAGATGAGTTTCTTTCATAATTGGAAGTCTAAAAGTACCTTTGCTATCGTGCCAGAAGTCCATTAAAATAACGCGGCTGATTGTTGGAACAAAGATACTGCCTCTACGCCCCTACACCTCATGCATGCATAAACAAAATAAACATTAAAGCTGACAAAAAGTGCTAACATAAGACAAATCTACACTACAAAAATACACAAATTTGAGTCAAAAATGACAAACACTCACCATAGGTAATAAGAAAGGGGGGGAGTGAAGTGTTTAAGTTTCACAAGCATGTCAAGACTTCATTTGTGCCATATTACATCTCTAAGAGCCAACACCACACCAAAATTTGTTTCTCACATACAGCTTTGGCGGCCATCTTGAAAAATGGGCGCCACGATGGCTTTTCAAGTGGCCAAATCGATCAGCATTGTTAAATACACCCTTGGGATCATTCATGCAAATTTTGGTGCCTTTATGCACATTTGCATGAGTCTGCCATAAAATGAACTTATCCGCTCCACAATAAACGACTAATCTCTTTGCAAACTTAAGTTTCAAGATTAATTTTTTTTTTTTTTCTAAGTAGTAAACCATGATGTAAATTGTTAAATTTAAGACATCATGTTTAACACTTTTCTATTTGTCAAGACAAGCACCAGTGGGCTAAGACCTGAAACACACTGCAAGTGCCACGTTCGTGTCACGGCTGCATTGCGTGTTGATTTTTATTTAGGCAGCCGTGTTGCACATCGGCAGCATGAGGGACGCGTGTTGCGTTGCGTGTATTGTGCCCCTCTAGAGAACAGACCCAGTGCCTATTTTTCCCCACAAGCAGCTAAAATAGACAGAAAAACAATCTGTAGACAGAACTCACAGAAATTAAAATAAAAAAATTATATTTATATTTTTCAAAACCATTTCAGTGACATGGATTTGAAACATGAATAGATCAATGATCTACAAGTGTGTAGACAAACATGAATGAAGCACCTGATACAGCCGATGGAGATCAGCCAACAAGCTGCGGCAATATTATGGTCAATTTTAAGTGTGTGTTCAGTTAAAGTAAAGGATGATTGTAAGAGCAAGAGGTCAACGCTGAGAAGTTAGCAACCTTCCAGTGGCAGCTTAAGGGGAACTTTCATCACTCATCCACACATTTTACTGCCACACCAGCACTCCTGTGTCACCACATCATCCTCTGCCATTTTTCTTGTGAATGTGAGCCAACGAGACAGCAATATATTAACTCTTTAAGACACTATCTCTCGTGTGGACAGCAGAGCAGAGACAAATGACTGTCGATGTGCGTATGACGAAGTACAGGCTTCAACGAGGCGGCACTTACACCTCTGCTGACGCCTAAGAGAAAGTGAGTGAAAGCTTGGCAAATCGGCGCCGACAGGTCCACCTCCACCTGGAACGTTACTGCTCTCATCACCGCTGACGGCCTTTCAGACTTGACGGGTGACGCCCTGTGGCGCCGCAGTGAGGCCCGGGACTTCACAGCGAAAATGCCAAACGCAATCGTAACAAATGCACAAAGCCCTCCTGTCACGAAGAGCATGTAGAGGTTTCACGGCGGGGGTCGTCCGTGTCTCACCTGGTTAAGAGACGCTTAAGACAGTTGGCAGGCTCGTTTGCGAGCCGTTTGTAAGCACGGCGGCAAGTGGAAGAGATGATTTAGCCTCAAGGATGTTGTTGACCTCCGAGAATAAAGAAAACAGACAAGGACGGGTCTTTTTTTGAAAAAGGTCAAAACGGCATATTTTTGCGCTTTATATGATCATTCATCATATGGAAATAGGACAATTATCCCCTACTGATGCATTTTATCTTTTAGGGAATCATCTTTGTAAAGTGTTTCCTTTTAAAAGGCAGTAATGCATTTTAATGGGAAAACCTGCCTTCAAAAGAAGGAATTTTACACATCTGTTTCGAGCTAAGCTTCAGTGCCACATGCTATAAAACGCCTATAAACCGTAACACGGATACCTACGAACACCACTGCTTTTCCCAGATGGATCATTGATTACACATCGTGTGACAGCGAGTACTCGTGTCACAGCAGGTTGGGGGAAAACATCAGACGAGAACACGTCTTCAGTTCCACCCATCTGCTAAATAAGGGGGAGGACACTGAAGACCTGCCTCATGGATAATGTTGAAATTCTAATCTTGCATCATTGTACTTTGATATATTCATGCATCTTTCTTTTGGCAGCTCCCATTTTCGCTCTGGTTGCCACGGAGGACCTGTGTGTTGATTTGGAGAATGGGGCACAGGTGGCCTTGAACCGGGGACCTTCTGTTTGGAAGGCAAGCGTGGTAACCACATGCATCGCCGTGCCTGTACACTGCATGTACAATGTAATACAGCAATATAACCAAACAAATTTAAAACTTCACTTTCAAAAGCCTCCCATCAGTTGTAACAACAAGCTGTGACAAGTATCTAGGCTTTCATATTTAAATTTCAAAATCCATCTTTGTTTACTTCTAATTATGTAAACACTTGCTGGCTCATCCTGCTTCAATATAAACATTGTTATATGATCCAACAATGGTCGCAATAAAATCCTCTGCAAAGACTCCAAATTGACCATCATAGAGGCTAACCACGCTCTACATACTTCCATTACATCATAGCTTTAAAGTGGGTGACGGTTGCAGAACAGATTCAAAACTTTATTGGACCCAAAGCCATTTGGGTCACCTGATCTCCAAATGGTGTCACCAGAAAGTGGCCAAAAATGGATTTTGGTTTCAGAGAATGTAAACAAATGTAATAGTAGCGTCGAATGCATTTATGATTACATATAAAGTCATCTAAATTTTGCCCAAAATTGACTTCTCATTAGAAAATGTGTTAGTTGCTAAAATGTGTTTTATGACCGATGTTTTATGGCTAGTCTTAAAAATAAAAAAAATTAAAAAAATCAGATTTCAAAATAAGGTAATTTGCGAGAAAAGTGATTTTTAAGAAACGTGTGATTTATCTTCATTGTTCTCGTCTCCTCGCTGGTTGCTTACACCTGTTCCTCCACACTGCTGCAGCCACTTGGACAATTAGCGCTCTGCTTTATACAGAGCGCTCTACTAAGAGAGAGAGAGAGAGAGAGCGCCGGATTGTCTCATACCAGTGTGGTGAGCTCTCCAGCGTTGTTTATTCCGTTTCCCTGGTTCCAAACTCTGCCTGCCACCAACCCTGGACTTTTGAGCCCGTTTGTTTTGACCTTGATGTCTGCCCGAGCCCTGAAGGATTCCCGGTAACGACTCTGGCCTGTATATCGAACGGCGGGAGCATTCCGTTTCATTCCGTGAGTCCAGTAGCAGTGAAGAGGATTTTGGAAGGATTCATGGTGATTGTGGAAGGATCAATTACAGTCTGCATATTGGTGAAGAGGATCGATTCCATCTACCCAGTCTATGTGAATTCATTGCTCTGTCTAAACCTCTGATTGCTTTTCTTCTGTGTCCAGGATCCAGCTACTCACCCACTCTCTACACTAATGGTCTGGTCTTCCCTCCACACCTCTGTGAAACTGCAACCTGCTCATCCCTTCAGTCCTTTGCAGGTTTCCCCAGCATCCATAGAGTAGCACAAAATAAAACCCGTTTAATCTTTTCAATTTGTCAGTGTGCTGCCTTGGGGTTCTTGTCTCGGTGGTTACAACGAAATATAACATTGATGCTGCATTTTTATTGTTTAAAATTTCTTTACTTTTTTAATGTACCACCCTTGTCTCCAAGATCATCTCCTTTTGTAATTTAAGTACAACTACACAGGAATTTGACTTGAAATAAGATATGAGAAACACTTAACTCCCCTCATGTGAGAGTCTCCTGAATCTGCAAACAGCACCATAAATCAAGCGCACCTCGTGCTGTTCCAACATCAGAAGCCGCACTCAAAGACGGCCTCTCCGCCGTACATCAGACAGCCTCGGCAGCAGAAAACAAGAGTGCAGTTTAACATGAAAAAGCAAAGCGATCGCACAGCACCGTATGAAAGGAAACATTAACCTTTTGTAAAGCCTCCTCGCTGTGAAAAAAAATACACCAGAAAGCACCCAGGCTCCTGTCACTGGAGAAGGTGGAGACTGGTGCGGTGCTGAGGGGTCATTCACTGCACAGCGGCACTCAGGGCCACACTTGATACGGCTCGTGCAGGTTGGGACCTGGAACATCCTCTTCCACCGCTGTTGATGGATTTTGAAGAGTTCTGTATTGCAGTGGCTACACTCTGAGGTTCGCAGACCTGGAAGTGTCCAAATCTCAGTGGGTGGAGAGATCTACTTTTGGTTTGGCCGCTCCTGGGCTAGGCGTACTGCGAGACCAACGGTGGCTGTGGTGGATTGGGTCCTTGCGATTGTGTCAGATATCACCACTGTCACTGAGCGTATTATGAGGTTCCGAGTTTAGGCACTCTTTGGTTGTCTCAGCTGAAATTCCAAAGGTGGTTAAACAGCTGAGGCTGGGTAAACCTGCAGGGATCTGTGATATCGGGGCTAAACTTCTTCAGGCAGGTAGAGACTCTGTTCTCCTGGCATTGCAAACAATCTGTGCTTCTGTTTGGGAAAGGCGCATCATCACAACAGAATGGAAAAAGGACTTGTCCTGATCTGGAAAAGAAAGTGATCACCCAGATTGCAACAAATGCAGAGGCATTACACCGCTCTCTATGTAGAGCAAGGTACTTGGCAAGGGTCATTCTCAACAGGATTTGGTGCCAGCTGCTTAGCAACCAGAGCAGTCTGGCTTTATGCCCAAGAAATCAGCCAAGTTCTGCCCGTACTCACTGATCACAGGTGTGACGGGGCTTCTTTGCAGGCTATGTTTATTTCTCCAAAGTGTCTGATTCTTTTGAGTGGGCTGCTGAGAATTCGAAGGATCCCCAATATGCACAGGTACTGTGCATGCTGTAAGGAGTGGGAGGAGTCTGACTTCTTCTTAATCCTTGCGTTCGTCAGGGCTGTGATATTGCTCCTCTGTTCAATTCTTGCATGGACTGGGTGTTGGATGAGGTCAAGGAATCCAGCAATTTGGGCGCCTTCGTCGGCGAGAAAAGGTTCACAAAGAATGAAGGTCCAAATCTCTTGAGTCCTGGTGCCTCCAGTCTATATGGTTGTAAGACTTGGGACCCTATCTTGACAATCTATAGCACAAGATCAAAAGTGCAAATTGAGTTGCATTTAGTCACTCACAGGCATGTTTTGGGCATAACGTGAAATAAACCAGAGCGAATCGCTATTTATTTAGATGGAAAACCCAGATGCGAGAGGTTTTCTGCTGAGGAAAGGGTTCTACCCACAAAGTTCCATGAGCAGGAGCAGCAGTCATCCACCACAACTCCCCAAGATGACGGATTTGAGCACCTCCTACAACGTCTCATCCTCCTCTGACCACGCGATCTCTAAATCCCACTCAGTAGACATGGAAAACATGCAGGGCAGGTGATCTTCAGGAACAGAGGTGGTGACCCCTGATCTAAGGCAATGACTGGAAGTCAGTGGCAGTGCGCCTCTCCAAAGAGTCCTTGAGTACCATGATCCAGCACAATGGAAGTTTGCTGGGGTCCTCATTGGAAAAGGCCAAGGGGACCTCCACATATCACCAAGCTGTAGCACATAAACCGCTATTTTCAGGATGTGGGGATGGATTGATTGTCTGCGTGGTGGTTGCCATGGCGGTCCCGTAGTGTGGTGGCACCAACGCATGGTCCCACATGTGGCACGTTCGACACGCCAGTTAATGATGGTAGTTGAGATTTTAAGCATTTCTGAACAACGAGGTATTTACCACCAGCTTTCCACTCATCGTTTTTGCTTTGATAGATTTTTCTTCAAAGCACGCCTCTTAACATTGGAAGCTCATCCAGCTCGGCCCACTTTTTTTTTCTTTTTTTTTTTTTTTTAAAGCCAGCACAACTACTCTGTTGCATGCCGAGGTGTTTTACCTTTAGGAAAAGAAACATCAGGGTTTATTAACAGCAAGAAGAAAAAAAATACCTAGAAAATTCATGCAGAGTATTCCTCTCCCCAGGAGACTAAACAGAACAAGAAATAACATGAGCATGTGTATTAATGTATGCCCTTTGATGTCTGCTTTGCACAGTCCTGTAGCACCATTAACAATTTAACTGAAACATCACGTTTGTCAAAACTAAACTGTACATCTAAGAGTGCAGGTTGAGAGAAGACGTCTTTTTTTTTTTGCAGAGTTGGAGAACGTGAGCAAAAAGGTCCAATTAGAGCTGGAGTGTTTGTACGTTCAGGAAGATGGAGGAGGTCTGCCGCAAACGAGCGCATCACACAATATCTTAGCGCCCTCTGGTGGAGAATTAAAGCACCAATTCTTTTTGGAAATTAAACTCTACCAACAGAAATGTATTCAATCTGTAGCGGCTGCTTATTTAGGTTACAAATTATATATCCATCTCAGATATACCCAACAGATTCTTTTGCTAAAATAATGACATTTTATTGTTGATGACAAAATCCTAATCTATAGAACAGGGGGTGTCAAATTCAAAAGTGCATGAATGACATTAAAAGATACTAATTTCTGTTTGTTTATATTTTAACAGAAAATTAAAAATTAAGTTCGATGGGTGCACTCTGAGTATGTATCCCTCATGCATGACCATGCAATGTGATTAACATTATTAACATACAGCAACTTTAATGTCCCTGTCCAAATGCATATATAAGGGGCCACATTCTTATCTGCAAGATATTTTATTTGATTGTTTAAAAAAAAGTTTATTGTACTGAATCCACATCCAGATCATAGTGACAATACAGTATTAACTAGGAGTTTTTAAACATTATACAATGTGAAAATGTTGGCGCTCTTGACTTTAAGCATAAAATAAAAAAAACTCATGCATCTAAAGCCTGGAAACTTGCTGCTTTTTGCATCATTGTAAATTAAATGCATTTGAGTTTTGTACCGATTGTGAGAAAGTGAGGGGCATTTGTTCTTCATTTAGCATTTTATTGAGTGCACAATTCATTTAATAAATTAAGATGCAGAGTCATTGACAATAAATGCTCTCCATTAGCGTTGGCTGAAACATCAAAAGGGAAAAACTGATCGACCTCTGACCTTATACAGAACTAAGCTTGCTATAAGGAATAGAATGCATAACATAATTCTGTAAATTCCTGCTAAAACAAGAATAGATTCCATCAATGAGAAATAAAATATTTTTAAAACAAAATTTTTTTAGAATTCTCAATTTCATGAAAAACTGAAGTGTCTTGTTTTAAAGGGTAAGTTTTAGTTATATCTAAAATATTTGTTCCAACAGCACGATAACAGCGCGCAATACCCAAATCTACCGCAAACAAAACCACAAAGGTGTAGGCATCAACTAATCACGCTCAAAGCAAAGTACCATTAGAATAAGAGCATGTGTCGTTCCGTAAGTAATATCTGGCAATTACTCACTTGATTAATACGGCCTTAAACGCGTAAAGTGACAGTGACAAATTCTGTTCGCACATTTGTGATCCCGAAAATGATAATTGTCCAATGAAAGTCTCATTTGTCAAACGGAGAGGGAGGCAAGAGCTTCCAGTTCAGCCCATAACACTATTTGGATTTGTAATATTGGAGTTTTGCCTTTTATATAGCTTTTTGTTTGTTTGTTTTTAGACCAGGAAGTTAAATAAAAAAATGGAAATTAATATTTCCACTAAAGTTCCTTAAACTGGGTCACCAATGGTCCGAGGCTACATAATGAGCTGCTTTTATGACATGTGGGCAATATGGAAAAATTTGCAATGCCTTCGTCACCAGCAGGTTGGACTAATGTAATAGCTCTCAACTTCTAGATGGTTATTTTGGTTCACCCATTGTGCTTGGGGTCACCACAGCAGAGCCAGTATGGATTCACATGTTGCAGCTCAAGTGTTACACTGGATGCCATTCTTGACAACACCAGATGCACATGGAGCAATGGGCATGGTTGGGCTTTGAACCTCAGACCTTCTCGTTGGGATGCAAGAGTGCCAACTGCTGTGCCACCATGCTGCT